>JAYKKT010000078.1:22877500-22975000 GCA_036023115.1 Brasenia schreberi
TACACTCGTTGATCTTCCGCAACTATATTGAAGCATAAACTTCATTACATGGTATCAAAGCCATTTTTTGATCGTGGGAGTATTGTTCATTACCTCGGGAAGCGTGTCAATCGTATTTTGTATTGTTCCTTGCCTCAGAAAGCGTGCCGATCATATTTTTTAAGTTTACCTCTTTAGTTTCTTTCTCCTTGAACTATGGATGATAAAGGGGGTTTCAATTTTCGTCACCTTCGAACTATAAAACATGGGCTCAATCTATGAAAAACTATTTGTATTTCAAAAAATTATGGGACTATGTAAGTGGTTCAAAGATAGAACCCTCTATTAATGCCACACTCGAACAAAAAGATGAACATGAAGGAGGCCATAGAACAATTCTATGGGTGGTCATGAATAATGTAAACGAGCACATTAGGAACACTTTGGCCTATTTCACTAACGCTAAAGAAGCATGGGAATATTTAAAAAAATCTCATGTTCAAAGCGATGTGGCTCATAGGATGACATTAAGAGACAAATTGGTCTTACTTAAACAAAGAGATAAAGGGGTAAACGAATTTTTTGAGGAATTTTCCAATGTTTGGAATCAATTGTATGGTTACAAAAAGAAATGTACACAATGTCTTAGTGAGAGACAATGTGAAGACAATGAGTATTTTGTATATCAATTTCTAAGAATCTCCGGGAAGAATTTGAAGGGGTAAGATCTTCACTCATTCATAAAAAACCTTTTCCTACAAAAGAAGAGATTCTTACCGATCTTTAAATGGCGGAAACAAGAATGAATGAAGCAAGACTTCAAAAAGGCACCGCCTTGGTCGCATCAAAACCCGGAGCAAATACGAAGGCTTACCGACCTTCTCATTTCAAAAGTGAAGAAGAAAGAAAAGACATCATTTGTCATCATTGTAGAGAAGTCGGGCATATAAGGCCAAATTGCCCAAAATTGAAAAAGAAGGTGGTCGTAGTAGAAGAACATGCTTCATCTTCTTCCATTCTTGCACTTGAACAAAAATTAAAGCAACTTGAAGCCCAAATGAAGGAAAAAGCAACGGTTGTTGTGGCTTGCTCATCTTCAACAAAAGAAACTCAAGGTATGATCTCTTGAATTCTTGATTCGAGTGCTTCATTTCATATGACTTGGAATGAACATATCTTAAAATCATGTGTTTAAAAACTCTTATCATGTGTTTATACGGCGGATGGTACACGATTAAACATTGATAAAATTAGTGACTTACAAAACAAGAATTTTGAAGTTTCCAAAATTAGTGTTGTTCCAAAACTAAATTTAAACTTACTTTTCATATCCCAAATTTTACGATCAAAATTGTGTTATAACCTTTTCATCCACCGGATGTATTGTATAGGACTGCCTCTCGAAGAAGGTGATTGGGCGTGGCCATAGAGAGGGCGGACTTTACATTATGGATTATTTGCATAGTATATAGTATAAGATATGTTAATGTTTTAACAAATGATGCTCTTTTATGGTACAAGAGACTTGGAATCTTAATGCTCAAAAATTGTATCAATGTCCACTTGGAATGAAATTTAAGGAATCTTTTTCTTGCAAAGATTGTGTTCTTGGCAGTGTTTCTGACGCGTATCGTATCGTGTATCGCTGGGCTCCACGATACGGGCGTATCGTATCGTATCATATTTTAATATTAAAATAATGTAAAAATTAATTAAAAATCAATAAAATTTAGTAAAAAATCGAAAAAATTTGAAAAAAATCAGGAAAAAATCAGGAAAAATCTGATAATTGCTTTAAATTCATATAATGTAAGTTTAGTACAGATTGAGCATTCAACATTGAACAATTGCATCCAAATTTACATATTTTGAATCCAAAAAATAAAATACAGACATAGTTTACACTTTACAATACACTACAGTTACATATAATGTTACATTTTACAAATTGTAATCAGGATCATCAACTAAATAATCTTCATCTTCTTCTTGTTGCAGATCCTCATCATCATCAGCGACGCCCACACCTTCTTCTTCAAAATCAAATTCTTCATCTCCATAATGTTGTTGCGCTCCTTCCAAATTAATCCAGACAACGTCTTCTTCTGTTAGGAGGGCATTTTCTTCAGTGTCTTCCATAACCCAATCTTCTAATATATCAAAATTATCCAAACTTATTGGATCGAACTGACTTTCTTCTCTATTTACTTTTTTTAATTGCCGACGACACAAACAAAGATAAACAATTAGTAAGTAATATTAACAATTGAAAACTGAAGTTAAATAATATTGAATTGAAAATTTGAAAGTAATACAACATTACCTTTCACGAAGGCGCATGTTACAACGAATATAAACCAAATCATTAAGCCTTTTGTGTTCCAACCTGTTGCGCTTTTTTGTATGGATGTGTTCAAAAACACTCCAATTTCTTTCACAACCTGTTGCACTACAGGTTTTGCTTAAGACTCTGACTGCAAAATCTCGAAGGTTTGGACAATCACTTCCAAACCTGTTCCACCAAAAATCTGTAAAAAAAATACAAACATTAGAGACATAATAATCCACAGTAATGTAAGATGCAACTTAAATATGAAAATAAACAATATACCTGGACGCATCGTAGAGCGGTTGCGAATTGCAACAGGCAAACCCATCAAGTGAAGAGCATTATCATATATCTCCATCTCTCGATCTATCGCATCTGCTATGCTCTCATCAAGGACTAATCTGTCGATACAATCAATGATTCCTCGATTAACCTCACCGTCCCTTTTGAAGGTTTCTGAATACCTGAATGATGGGTTTAGATAATATGCTGCTGCATGAATAGGCTGATGCAATTGTTTATTCCATCTCCTATCAATTATTTTCCACACGGGCACAAAATCTCTCTTTTTTCCATTAAAATTATTTCTGATGGCTTCTTTTGCCCTGTCCATGGCTTCATAAAGGTAGCCTATAGATGGTTTCTCCTCGCTATCAGCCAATCTCAAAACTTTCACTAATGGATAAGTAATTTTCAATAATCTGACACATGCATTCCAAAATGAACTTCTAAAAACTGTTTCTGCAATCTCATTCAACTTTCTATTTCTTCTGTTTTGAGGCAACTCTGCAAATTGTTGCCACTCATCTGAGGAGAACATTCTCTTCAAAGCTTGCTTCTGTCTCACAATACTTTGTACAGATAAGAAGTTTGTTGCAAACCGAGTTTCAACTGTGCGAAGAAGCTCTGCACCTTCTGTATATCTCCTCATCATACACAAAACAAATGCATGGTTGTAAATGAATTTTGTAATATCTTGGCAACAATCAGTTGCTGCCTTTATTTCATCCATCTCATCAATGTCCTCGAGGATGAGATCTATACATGGGCTGCACATGGTGTCCAGTAGAAAGTCCCATAAATATCAGCTAACTCCTTCCCAACTGCTTTGTAGTTAGCTGCATTATCTGTAATCAATTGGACCACATTCTGTAGCCCAACCTCCTGTATAATCTTATCAAATTCTTCTCGTAGGATCTCTGCAGTGTGTCTCTCCTCTGACATGTCTAGAGATCTCAAAAACATGAGTCCTTTAGGACAATATACAAGAAAGTTTAGCAATGTCCTTCCTCGCCTATCGGTCCATCCATCTGCCATAATAGTGCATCCTGTTTCCTTCCACGACTGTCTCAAAGTCGAACAGTATTGTTGCACTTCAATTACGGTCTGATCTAATATCTTCTCTCTCAACTTCTGATAAGAGGGCATCTTATATCCTGGACCAATGTTTGCAATTGCATCTGCCATTGCTTGAAAATGAAAACTATTTGCTGCATTAAATGGAATGCATGCATCATAAAACCATCTTCCCACTGCAAGGTCTGCCTGATCATGCAGTTGTTCTGAAGCCATAGCAGCACGAATTCTTGGTTGAGCACCAGGTGTAGTGGAAGGAGGAAAGAACGAATGTATGCTAGAAGAAGAAGCTCTTCCTCTACTCCTTCCTGAACTTCCTCTTCTGCCATCTCCAAAGTCTTCAGCTGCAACCCTCTTTCCTCTAGTAGGTGCTCATGAACTGCTACTACCAATCTCTGTTCGAGCATCTGAAGGCAAACTATCAGTGAATCCAAATCCAGTGGCAGTAGCATCATCAGCTTCTTCATACATCTGAAAATCATCCTTTTGTTGTCTCCGTTCTTGTATGTTCTCAATCATCTGTAGGTATTGCCATTTAATACCTTCTGGTAAACTTCTAACTCTGCCTGTGCATGGAGCAACTTCTTTCCTGGTTCCTGCTAGGTGGTGTTTCAACCTTGAAATTCCACCACTAACCACCTTTTCACAAAATAAGCATCTGATTTTTAACCTTGAACCCTCAACTGGTATACCCCACTGCCATGTCGGATCATCAGACTTTGAATGAGAGTCTCTACCACCCCTTCCTGCCATCTCAATGGAGTACTTTAATTCAAACAAAAACCTGAAAATAAAAGCACTTCGTAAATCCCCCAATCTTCAAATAACACTCAAATCGAGTGTCTCCCACTTCATGAATGCAATAAAAATCGTATACACACACTTAATAACTTCATATTTTGTCATTCAAAAAAAAAACCGAAATAACACAAAAAACAACAAATATAAAGGAAAATAATGAAAAAAACATTAAAAATATACCAAAATCCGAGTTTGGAGGCTTGCACGGGCACCGTAGGGCATAATTTTGGAGCTTTGAACACTAAGGAGGCGAAAATCGGCTCTTAGGGAGCTTGAGGAACCCAAGAAGAGAGAGGAAACCCGCGAAAAATCGCGGGTTTCAGTCGGCCCGGGACCCTTTATAAGGGTCCCAGGGCGTATCGCACGATACGGTGCGATACTGTGGGTTTCACGATACGGGCCCCCGTATCGTATCGTGGTGGCCCACGATACGATACGTACGGTGCGATACGGATAACACTGGTTCTTGGTAAAATGCAACATCTCCTATTTTCAAACAAAACACATGTTACAACAAGACCCTTCGAAATAATTCATTCGGATGTATGGGGTCCGACACCTGTTTTGTCTAAAGGAGGCATTTCCTATTATGTTATTTTTGTAGATGACTTTACTAGGTATACATGGGTATATCTTTTAAAAGCAAAATCCGATATCTTTCAAAATTTTGTTATTTTTCATAATCTTATAAAGAATCAATTTGATTCAGAAATCAAAATTTTTAGATCGGATTCAGGAGGAGAGTTTATGTCAAAGGATTTTGAAAACCACCTCAATTAGCTTGGGATTATACATCAAACTTCTTGTTCTAAGACTCCTCAACAAAATGGTGTTTTCGAACGAAAGCATAGATATATCTTTTTGTTAAGTGGTGTTCCCAAAAAATTTTGGGCAGAAGCTATTATGACTGCAGTCTATTTAATTAATCGGATGCCCTCTTCGGTTTTACAAAATATGTCTCCTATAGAAAAACTTTTTTAAAGTTTCCCCTAACTATTAAGATTGCGTGTTTTTGGATATAAATGTTTTGTTTATACTGACAAAGATGATAAATTATCATCTCGGGCCATCAAATGTATTTTTCTAAGATATGGAATAACCAAAAAGGGATATAGGTGTTATGATTGTAAAAATGATAAGCTTAGTCATCCCATGATACCCGACATTTGCATCGATAATCTCAGAATAGATCGACACTTTTGGTTTCAGAAAGCACACATTTAAGCCTCTTCTCCCGTATTTCTGCCACCCTCCGAGGTTCTTTGATCCTCCTCTCAATCCTCTCGCACACGTAAGTCCATGTGCTACTGATGGTTTATTCTGCTATTCTCGCCTTTTACATCTTTTAAGCTTCTATTCATTGTTTCTCTGAGCTCCTCTATATCAAGAGAAAATTTTAACCTCTTGTTAAGCCATGGATGATAACTTTCTTTCGCATAAGCATGTGTACTGGGATTTGGTTCTCTTCACCTCCCGAAAAGAGCTGTTGATTTGGTCATTACTGGGTGTATAAAATCAAGACAAAGTCTCTGATGGTTCCGTTGAGCTGACACAAAGTTCGGCTCTTATGGCAAAAGGATTCACTCAACAGTATGGTATGGATTATGAGGAGACTTCTTTGCTCCCTAGTTGCACGCATCACCTACTATTCGTACTCTTCTCGGCCAGTACTCTCCGCCACTCAACAATGGCCACTATATCACACTCAGATGTTAAAAATGCCTTCTTGAACGGGGACCTTCAAGAAGAGGTTTATATGAAACCTCCTCCTCCGGTGTTTCTCATGGTTCCGGGTATGTTTGCAAGCTCAAGAAAGCCTTATATGGTCTCAAACAAGCACCTCGTGCTTGGTTTGAGAAGTTTTCTGATGTGATTTGTTCTCTTGGATTTGCTTCTAGTAGTCATGATTCTACGCTCTCTTTGTTAAGTGTCTCTTCAGTCGTATCATTCTTTCTTTATATGTTGATGATATGATTATTGTATCTTAAGTTTACGATGCCGATTCTCTATCTTCAACTAGTAGCACTTGATCTATGTCAGCTACTCGACCGTATATCTCACTATCATCGTTCGTCTAGTTAATGGGCATCATGGCTTTGCCCTTCGTATTGTTAGCGGTTTGTTACTCGTCCACTACAGTTCATTGGGCATTCTTCGTGATCTTCAGAGAGGTACCTTGAGAACGGTCTTTATGAGTCTCTTATTTTCGTCCACCTAGATCCCCTGGACTCTTCGAGCCCACTCTGATGCTTTCGATTGGGCCTATGTGACCCCTAGTGACCGTCGCTCCAGTCACAATGCGGCTTTTGTATCTTTCTTGGATGATTCTCTTATTTGTTGGAAGAGGTAAGAAACAATCATTGTTCTCAATCTTCCCACTGAGCCCAATCTCGAAGGCACATCGGCCTTGTTGATACTATCAACTAGATTGGCCATGGCTTTGCGTTAATTATAGAGATACCTCGGTTCTATTCCATCCTACTCGATCTATGTATTGTGACAACCGTAGTGCCATCCAATTGATTTGCACACAATGATATTTTTCATGTAATGTAGCAAGCATATAGAGATGGACTGTCACTATGTTCGTGAAGAGCATCTATAAGGCAACTTGACACTATAGTTTGTAAAATCAGAATATCAACTTGCAGATGTGTTCACAAGTCCTTACCTGCCCCTCGGTTTCAATCTTTAATTGGCAAACATCAAGTCATGGAGCTGTCAGTTTGAGGGAGGGTGTTAGGAAAATGGGTCTGGGCTCGTCTGGCCCTGGCCGGTCCGGCCTAGCCCATTGGGCCATCAGGGCTAGGGCCAAGGGGGCCACTAGCCGTTGGGGGCCCTGGTCCTCAACGGCTAGCCAGCCCCCCTCTCTTCCCTCTCCCTTCTCTCTTTACTCCCTCACTCTCTCTCACTCTCTTTCACTCATTCTTTCTCTATAAATACACTTGTAATCTCTTGTAAATTCAAGCCTTTGATGGCTAATGAATAACGATTATTTATTTAAGCTTGTGCTTTGTTTATTCTCCTTTTCACATGCACTTGTTACTCTCGGCTATTGTTTTAACCATTGATCAGAAATTCAAGGAAAAATATATGAAACTTTTCTTTGCTACATGTAAGAAATAAATATCATTTTAAGAGTATAAATAGTTAAAAACAAGCAACAAAAAGTGTACTATTATGGTTGTGCATTCAAGATACTTAATACAACCATTCACAATGTTTATTTGTCATAAAAAATATATGTAAATCAGGTAAAACAACAAATCCATTTATGGACCCATGAAACTTCAATCCTTATTTCCCAAATTCAATGTATACCATCCTTCTGGTGGTCTTCATTTTCCCCTCCCACACACTGGTTTCAAGCTTTATAAAGAGCTGCTGAAGAAGAAGTGGAAGAGGTAATTTCTTGGTGCAGCAATACCCTATTGTCTTGCAGATAAAATATTTCATCATGAGCAATTGTTTATTTAGACAATTTATAAATTTACACCTGACTGCATCTAAATTCCTCATAAAAATGATCTTGCATGTTGTATGATAAATGTTTTTAAATGTTTGGGGCTTTCCCTTTACCACAAAAATGTTGGGTAACCAATCCTGATAGAGTGCTTTTTTCCTTGGCCATATAGGGGTCATCTTTCTCTTAAAATGGTGAGCATCAAGAACCTAATTTGGCTGCAATCGACATCCTTGATGCTCTAACTATAATATGGAATCCTATAAGAAGTGACCTTGCATACACTACAAAACTGAAGAATGTTTAGGTGTCATGGAGTTCATAAATTTGATGCCTGGATTCAATCCTGGTAAATTTAACATGTTTGGCAGAGTGGGAGAGAAGCTAGTTTTCTGCTGTTGGTGATCACTAAAAGAATTTTCTGCATTTATAACTAAGGAAAGCAAGAAAGAAAGGAAAAGGAAAAGTGATGCATCTGTCTTTATTTGTGACATGAGTCCACATACCATGATAGCCTTATATTAACATGTTTGCATGCATAAAATTACATCCCATGTGAACTATATAGCAGTTTGCAATGACATATGTCAAAACATGTTTGTTTAAATACAACACATGTGAACTATCTTTTGTGATTTGATGAAAGAAACAGGCACTAATATTATAAAGAAAATATTTTAATTCCATATCGTGTAGAAAATTGAGGAAGCTGCTGAAAGAAGTGAACTGACAGAGCTTGTTTTGATGGTTATATGGAATCGCCTTGATCTTGGATCTAGATTCAACCCAAAGTTCAATTCACAAGGAGCTGGATCAAATGGGTCCCACATGATGAGAACAACATCCACTTGTGGAATTCCTCTCTAGCAATCTCCAAAAGATATCTGAACACATTAATGTCAAATCCACAACCGATCAATCTCGCGAAGCAATATTAGATTAAGTCAACTATGGCAGACTAAAAAAGCTAACAACTCAAAGAATTGACTTGTTTTAAATGTTGAAAGCAGTAGCTTACCATCCTGAACTTGAACCAGAGACCAGGCTCATGAAGTAAATCATCCCACCTGCAATCCAACCAATCGGGAGAGTATCAATAGATTTTTTGGGGGGAGTGATTCATCCTTCCCGTCCTAGGTCTCCCCATTCCATCATCTGGCTTATGTTCTTCATGTAGCACTAGCACTTCCCCTCTTCCCGCAAGCTTTCGGTTACAAAATGGAAGTTTCTTTAATAAGAAATGAAACCTCAGATATGGAAAGGACTTGGCAAAGGGATCCACCCATTAATATTTTGAACAAACATGTCTAAGTTCCAAATTCTTTAAATACTTTGTTGAATATAATTACAACCCATCTCGATATGCTTTGTCCTTTTGCAATATAGATTAAACTTTGCTGTTGCAGAAATATCAATCTTACTTGGAAGCCTCATCAGTATAAGCTCCACAACAACTATTGTCATCTCCGGTGTTTAGCTCACATTGACACTAGTGAGACCTACTATTGCTTTTTTGCCCAATTAGCATTAATGTTAGAACTGACTTAAATCAAGTATATTATGAGCACTGTTAGGGCAAGAAATTGTTAGATATGGTAGGATAACGTATATGGTCCTTCATAACTATAGTTATGAGCTTCATTTTCAAGTTGAGAACTTTTAGAGTGTCTGCATTAACATTGGTCAATGATGTCAGTCACAAATCTTGTTTGTCACAAGAAGTAATGCTTCAACTTCAATATTCATAAGGTATTTCAGTTATACTAATCCTTTTGTCTTCAAATCTTCCTTTATCAATCTGATCCCTACTTTATCACTATCTGTAATGATCAATCATCTACATATAAAAGTAAAATAACAGCTCTTGTGATAGTTTTTTTTACAGAGAAGCAGTACTTATATATCACAAGCTAAAGTCATGAACAGGCATTTACTCTTTGAATTTAAATTTACAAAATTATGCCTTTGGCGGTACATGACTTTCTTTAATCAAAGACACTTCCCTTAGGAACATCCAATTTAGCAAAGGTTTCATATGAACTCTCTAACATAACCATCCATTCAAAAAGATACTATTTACATTGATCTGATAAATATGCAAAATTTTAACAGAATTTGATAGTTATTTAGGAAGACTACTCAAATTGACACAAAGTTTGTCTTTCTTTGGATCATATTATTGATGTCTCTCTCATAGGGGTGACGAATCTTGTCATTGGTCGAGTTCGGTGTATTAGTTCGGCTTTGTATCAAAGCAAATCAATTTGAACCCAACCCTTTATTTTGTCAGGTCACTTGTATGGCCCAACCTGACTTGTGTTTAGGTCATCGGACTCAACCCACTAAAGACTGGCAATACAAAAGAATGTGATCGAGTGTGTGTGTGTGAGAGAGAGAGCTTTGGTGATACTACTTGTTAGTTCTTTCTCTACAATCTTTGCAATCTGCCATTCTTGCAAGCAGGAATAGTCTTGAGCTGCTTAGCGGGGCTCTTCTGAAAGAGGGATGGCATCAACTCTATATAATGGAGCACATCATCTTCATATTGGTGGCTTACACTCATATAAATAATTTTCTATAATAAACAAGTTTCTCGAATTAAGTGTATCTTAACTTCTGCTTCTCGATTTCAAAGGAACATACGTGAGAAAGTTTTTGACTCTTTGCGGTTGGCCATATTGTGGAAGAAGATTGTGCAGAAAAGGGCTTGATCAGGAAGAATTCGCAAAGAGGAAGATGAATAATGTAAGGATTGAGACAAATTTTAGATACCTACTTGATAATTCCTTGGTGTCAAGGAATACACAATCTGCAATAGAATTGAGGTAGTCAGTTTCTGGTCTTTCAAACTAAATAGGGTTATAGAAATGTTTCAAATATATTCTCCGGTTAAGTCTGGATTAGGTATGGATTCACTTGGACTTGACCTGACTTTTTATCTGCTTCTTTTTCTGACCAGTCCTTGACTCGAGAGTGCTAAGCCTTGAGATGATCTGACTCTCCATGCTGAATTTGAGTCAGGATATTGCATCAAAAATTGCCAATCCTACCTTTCTATCAATTCTGTATCCCATGAAGATGCAACCAATAGCATGAGGAAAGAGCTTGTGATTATTTGAAATCTCCGATCACATTCTGCTTATTAAATTGGCAGAAGTTGTAAGTGTTTGGGAGTCCAACAAGTGATTATAGTAGCTGGTTGTCTCTAAAATATGTGTCTTTATTTTCATTCTGCAATTTGTTGGGGAACCTTTTGAGACAACTTTTCCTGATAAGTTTCAATGTTTCGAAGTAAGTTTCAGATTCTTCAGAAACAAATTCTCTAACTTTGGTTGAAAATGTTTATTTTAGCTGCAAATAGATTCTTCACTAGGCTGTAGAAAAATATGTTAAAGATCCTGAATACACCCAATTTGTGCTCTAAGAAATATGTCCATTTCTGCTGGTCGTTGACGAAAATCACTAAATATGCAACTTCCTCTTACATGACTCGTGCAATTTCGTTCATCCAAATGCAGCAGTTGAAAAGATTTTTGAGAAATAAAAACTCTTTTGCTACATGATTCATGTTTCTTTTTTATTGAGGTACAATATTCATGAAAGGAATTGTCAACTTGACTAACTCTAATGAACGGATAATTACGAAAATTTTGTACACAAGATGTTCTTGTCTCTTGTGCCACAATATTAGGTAACGGTTAGAAGCATTGCATGCTACAAAACTAAAAATTTGTAAACTATCCATGATGGATAATCCTCCTTTATGGCCACAATCACCTCGCCTAGGAAAAGATCCTACATCATACAGTCTTTCGATGAGATGAAAATTATACAATTATAATCTAAAACTTGAAAAGGGTAAATTCACTGCAAATCAAACTACTGGCATTTGTAAATGTGTTCTTTTTGAGATTCCCCAACTTTTGTTTTGGTTCTATCAACAGGAAAAACATATGAATCTAGAGTAATAGTTATGCATTTAAACAAAAATGTTCTTGCATATCATGTGAAAAGAGAATGAAAATTCGTGTCAAGATTTTACCTTGAGAGAATAAAATAATTTGATGATTCTTCAATTCTTTATTCTGTGTGCTTTAATTATAGAACATAAATAAGGATCCTTAATTTAAGTTTATATTTCTTCAACTCATTTCACTAATCCTGCAGATAGGTTGATATCCCCCACATCACTAGAAGATTCCATCCACCCATGTCCTTGCAATTCAACATGATCACCCTTCTTATCCAAGATGTTGTCATCCATCGAAAAGGCTAAACACATCAAATTTTAGCCAGACAAGATCTGGAAAGGCTCCACTTTCATTTCAAGGTCTTTGGGGGGGCACTTGAAAGAGGAAACTAAGATTATGTCCTTGTCCTTGAGAACCTGATCACCTCAGATACAATATAGGCGTACTTATAATGTATGAGTCAATAGAATGAAAATAAGAGTGCATCCTATCATCTTACAATCCATGCCAAAAGATTCGACTCAGCTTTAGACTGGCTGTTGACTAGCCTTTCTCATCTAGGCTTGCAACCGGCATTGGGGTCAGCATTCAGAAGACAATAGTTGAGTCTATGATTATTTAGTATTCAAAGAGATTTTTTTTAACCTAAAGCAGTGAAGAGTGATATCACTCCCAATGGAAAATCTTGGCCAGAAGTTCTAATGTATTATGAACAAAACATCGAGTAAACTGAAATAGAAAAGCAAATTTATTGTAATAATGACAACTTTTAATAGAAAAGGAGACCAGTAATTAGAAATTAACCCTCAAGTTCATATTAAGGAGGTAGGCAAAGTGTCACTGTTCGACAGTGCCCATAAGGCACCCGAATTTCCGGTGTCATAGGATATTGACTTAGGATACTGATGGTGAATTAGTGCTTTCAGCTTTGTGTCAGTATGGAATTATCCTGTCCCCTGTAAGGTCTTGATTTCAGCTGTATGTCTGTAAGTGCATATTTTTGACAAAATCCATATGAGTGATCTGCCTCTGCAAACTAGTATATAGAGATCAACTCAAATATAGGGCTCAAATGCGCTAACGGAGGAATCCTTTTCCCAGCTTGGGGGCAGGGGGCACAAGTCGGGCAGTATTCTAAGCATGCTAATGAATTGATTCAATCCTTATGAATAAGTGCAAGTCATATGAAGCATTTTAATGTGAATAATACAAATTAATCTTTTAACTTGGCAGGAACATGTGGTCGTGTGTCTCATGGTAGTTGGTTCTATTTGGAAGCAACACTATGTAAACTTTCTTTTATGTTTATCAGGAAGAGAAGGATGCTATCAGGAGCCTCGACCTATTATATAGGAGGGTGGAGGTACGAGTGCCTTGCTGAAAGTTTTCTTTGTGAACTTGCTGGAAAGAGAATATTCATACTTAGAGGGCCTTTTTTTGTTTTCTTGTTTTCACTATAAGGAGTCTGGACATTTTATGCAGGACAGCAGTCTGGATGCGTTGATGAAAAATTAATATTCATATTAGATGGTCTTATTTGTTTCCTTGTGATCACATGTAGCATCTGTTGGCAGTCTTGTGGATCAAGTTTCCAAATCTTGTACCACTCTCATCATCAAATCCAACTAGGGTATCTCGTTTTGTAGTTGGAATTTATCAAGTACAGCTCCCTGTAGATTCCTTGTTGAGGACTTCGCACAGAACACATAAACCATACTTGATTTTCTCCTTCAAATAGCTGGTTATCAAAAAGTTACTTTCATGACGATTAGTCATCAATACTACTTCAGTTAGTTGATAAATAGACCCTTTGATTGGTTACAAGTTTATGTGCTTGTCAAATATTATGCGCTAATCCACTGACAGCAACATTTTGTTTGCTCATATTTCAGATGGAGATCCTGAAAAGAGAGGCTAGTCCAGCCATGAGACTACTCAATGATCTACTAAATCTGCATGATGGATTCAATGATGATGAGTGGTTAAAGAAGTGCAGGAAGTCTATGATTGACACTTTCCCGAGGGAAGACGATCCTTTCAGCATGCTTGTGCCCATGGGAGTTGACATTAATACTGTATGTAGCTAAGTTCACATCTTCATCTCATTTTCTTTGCACGACACTAATAGCTTGTGACATGCTCTGACTTGTGTTTTATGAGATAAACTGTTCTGTGGCGCCTATGTTGTTTTAAGTCTGGGTATTTTTGCATGGGCCATCCCCTCGTTTGTTTCAAGCTTTAACGTGAAACTCATGAGCAAGTGTGGTTCTTTTTTAAATACCAAAAAGAGAAAATGAAGGTGTTTTCCATACTTAGAAGGGCAATTTTCTGACATCGTTTAATTGACTATGCTGCTTATCGACCACTTTGATATATGGAAGTTGTCTTTTATTTACTTCAATTTCTTTTTATGGTATCTTCATCACATAACCTTTTGTTTTCCCAGCAAGAAGGCCGTATGTTGCTCCCGCCGGAGAGTGATGTACTCTTGAGGGTTGATTTTGTGAGGGAAGTTGATGCGTTACTAAGAGAAGTTCAGAAGGAGCAAAAGGAAACACTATCAGTGCAGGGATTTGATCCTGAGTCTGTTGCCACCAGGTTGAAGCAACAGGAGAAGCAAAGAACTATACATCTGATAGAAGCAATCTTGAATCTAGCCATCACACTTAAATGGTGATGCAGGAAGCACTTGTCTCCATTTGGAAATGATTCCATGCTATTCGGGAGATCCTATCACCTTTTCTACATCTTAGGCGACAATTTTGAGCACTGTTGTAACCATTTAAGTAGGGAAGTTATCTGACCTTTTTTCTGTGAATTTTGTACGGTTTGTTTGATTACTTACATGTATGAATTACTCTTTGATATGAGGATGTTAGCAGTCTGGTCGAGGAACGGTGTTAGATTTACTATATTTTATGGTTTTGAGTATTGGGTAGTTAATCATCCTCATGTGCAAAAGATGTCGGCAACAAAAATAAAGATGTTGAGATGAATGAATGATCACACAAGGAAAAACCGTATATATAATGAGGTTATTAGAAAACGATTGAGAGTTGCATCAATAGAGGATAAAATGAGAGAAAATCGTTTAAGATGGTTTAGACATGTAAAAAGACGACCTAAGAATACTCTCGTAAGAAGATATGAAAAACTAGATTGTGAAAATATTAAAAGAACAAGACAACCACAAAAGTTTTCAGAAAAAACTATAAAGAATGATGTAGTGTATATTGAGTTAACTGCTAGCATAGCACATGATAGGGTTATTTGGAAACAAAGAATCCATCCAACCTTCATATATTCAAGAGTCTCTTTGAATTCACTGTATTGAATACGCTAATAGAAATTATTGTTTATATACTTTTTTTATTTGGTTAACACTCATAAGTTAATACTATCATTTGTATTTTTATTAAAAAACTTATAAAAATAATTTTCATCTATTTTTTATATTATCATCCTCCACTAGGATCTTCTAGTCATCATCTTTGATGCATCTAACAAAAGTAAGATCTTTAGTTTTCTTATTTCTAATCTTAGTTATCATAAAAATATCTTTTTCACCATCTTTTGAGTTAAGTTTTTTTATATAAATCCTCTTGAATTTTGACTTTTGTTTCGTTAATGATCTTTTTCGCTTTTTTATGAAATTTATAACATGTTTTTTTTCCTTTGATTTTATCTTTCACCACTTCACTCTACTACTATTTTTTTTTTTGTGCCAGTACGGCTCCTTTATATTCACTTAACACATCTTTTGTCACTTGCCTGATATATATATATATATATATATATATATATATATATATATATATATATATATATATATAGTTATATATAGTTATATTGTTCTAAATATCAAAAGGTTTACTTATATGATAGCATTCATCTCTTTGACGAACTTTTATATAAATAAATCTTCTTCCTCACATTTAAGGTTCCACTATCTAGTCTCAATAGCTCTATACACTTTGTTCCTCTTTCTCTACTTTTTTACCTTCAAATCCATTAGTAAAACTAGATATTGAGTAGTTAAGCTTTTTATAGAATTACTTTACAATCTTTACAATACGATTTATCTTTTTTATTGTAAAAAAATAATTAATTTGTATTTGTAACAAGCTACTCTAATAAGTATTAGTACTAATAATCAATTTGTATTACTTTGTTCTTCATCCTCATCTTTTATGCATCTAACAAAAGTAACATTCTTAGTTTTCTTATCTCTAACCTTAGTTATCATAAAATATCTCTTTCACCCTCTTTTGATTTAAGTTTTTTATATAAGTCCTCTTTAATTTTAGCTTTTGCTTAACTAACGATTTTTTCGCATCTTTTTTTGCTTTCATATGTCTCCCAAGTTTCACTAGTCTTTTTGGCATAATGCAATTTGTAATATGTCTTCTTGGCCTTGATTTTATCTTTCACCACTTCACTCCATCACCAAGCTTTTTTTATATTAGTATGCCTCCCTTAAATTCACATAACACATCTTTCGTGTTATGTATAGTTACTTCTCTAATATGTATAGTTATATTGTTTCACATATCAGAATGTGTACCTACATAATTTCAAGTATCTTCTTGGAGAACTTTTATTTAAATATATTTTCTTTCTCACATTTAAGGTTTCATAGTCTACTTAGAATAACTCTATGCACTATATTTTTCTTTTTTACATTTTTAGCTCTCATCATCTAGTTCGAATAACTTTATGCACTCTATTTTCTTTTTTCTTTTTCTTATCTACAAATCCATTATTAAAAGTCGATGTTGAGTGGTTAAGCTTTCTCTCTTAATTATCTTGCAATCTTTACAACTCGATCTATCTTTTTTCCTCTAAGAAAAATAATCAACTTGTGTTTGTAACAAGCTACTCTTATAAATAATTAAATATTTACTTATTTCTAAAAAATTATATTAGCTATAAAAAGATCAAAAAGCATAGCAAAATTTAAAATCTCCCTACCCTCATTTATATCCTCAAACCATAGTTTTCATGAATACCTTGATATCCTAATGCATCTTTACCGACATGTCCATTTAAGTCTCCTCTTAAACAAATCATCTCATTTTGTGGAATTCTTTGAATTACCTTATCTAACTCCTCTAAAAAAGCATTCTTTATATTATCTTCTAATTCTACTTGAGATGTATAAAGCACAAACTATATTTAAAGTCTCTACTCTTAACACTAATTTTACCATCATAATTTGGTGATCATATCGTTGTATGTCTACTACACTATCTTTTAAATCATTATTTCCAATAATACTAACTCCATTTCAAGCTTTTTCCTTTCCTAAGTAACATAATTTAAAACATGTATTCTCAATCTCTTTTTTTTTTTTCAATCCATTTTGTCTTTTGTAAACATACAATGTGAACCTTTCTTTGAATTATAGTATTTAATACCTCAATTAACTTGTTGGTCAATGTTATGCCAAGTATTAGTATGAGTTTTATTATCTAGGATTAGCTTCCTTACCTCTTGCATCCATCAATGTTTAAAATGTGAAGACATAACTTCTTCACTACATTCGGGTGATAATGTAGTAGGACTAACTTCTTTATCCAAACTCGTTCACGATGTAAGAACTTAATATGTAATTTATTCATTACATTCAGACCAAGATCTAGAGACCCTTGCTTACTTTTTACTACATTCAGGCTTTACAGTGCGTTGCTAAGAGAGAATGCGATTGCAATGCTCATAATTTGTAGAATCCATAGTAGATAAGTCCAACAAAGTTTTATGTTGACTATTTGAAACCTAACTCATTATGTGGGTTTGGTACTGACCAGGTAAGGTGATCCCTTATCGGCCATGCAAGGGCATTTTAGAAAAACAATGAACATAATTTCTATTCATATACCCCATTTTATTAAATATATACTTTTTTTGAAATTACTGAAATTGTTCTACTACTTTTAATAGTATTACAACTGATTATACACCACCAACAACAACAATTTTCCTTGCGCTTTCGTGTATGCCCTCTCATATCCAAAATTATATCTTTGCTTCGAGAGTGGTTCTATTATCACCAATCTTTAATCTATTTGTTTTTTATATTTTCATTACTTTATATCTATTTTCGATCGTATTCAATCTCCACACATTCATTATATAAATATTATTTTAAACATTCTATTGATCTAGTAAAGAACCACACAAAACATTTTCAATGGACCATTCAAGCAAAGTAACTTGTTTTTGGCCCTCTTCGTGCTTTCTTATGAATATTGATGGGTCGCTCTTTTACACAACATAGCAGCCCAAATGCAGTGCTTATGCACCCTATGTGTGACTCTCTTCTAATAGTCATGATAGAGAAGTGTTACTTTTAGCATGCTTCAGGCATCCTATGCGTGTCACTTTGTATTTTTGTTATACTAATATTGTATATTTTAAATTGTTAGATGTCGAACAAACTAAATGACACCCTTAATTTTCATAAATACCTAAAAGACCCCCTCCCACATGATTTTCTCTGTCTTGTCCATAATAAAATTCAGTGATTTTTTCCTCTTTCTCCGACGACATTTTTCATTCGATTTTTGTTATTGATAAGTTCTATATACTTATTTGCAACCAACCATATTCGATTAGTTACTTATAAAATTAGTTGAATTCAAATGAACAAAAAAACAAGAACGCAAAAAAGAAATTGAAGAGATGATCAATCTCCCTATTTTCTCGATTTTTTTAAATTTGAAAGGTTGATTTTTTTTTTACTGAGATCATTGTATTTTCATTGCTTTTTTTGAAATATTTTAATTTTTCAAATATTTGAAAATTATTTTTGATTTTGAGCAAAATTAGAAGGTTGTTCATAATTGTGATACTTGTGCATCCCTCCTCATAGAGAGACACACCTAGATCGCATCCTTTTATTAAGGGGATGCGGTTGGGCCGCGTCCACAATCATCTTTTGGACATCTTCATCTTTCCCAAAATTCGCTATTATCTCAATTTTCTTATCCAGCCTGTGTTCATTCTTCAAAGCAAATAATTTTTTAATTCATTTTTATTCATGGTGTGGCTATTGACACCGATACCATTCGTAGTATATCTTGTCACTATAAGCCAAATGGTCCCTCTTTAAGTGTATGAACTTGGGGATAACTTTTTATATTTCAATTGTCTTCCTCGATTCCATCCATTTATGCAATGTCCTCCAACATCAATTCTAACCATTTTATAATTAGCTTGAACGATCGACACACCAGCTCAATGGCCACAATACTTTACTTCAAATAATAATTGTGCATTTTGTTTATTTTAATGTAGCAATAGTAAATTTATATTTAAGTTAATAAAAAATATTTTTGTGTTGTAGGGATGAATTTATGAGTACCTTTTTACTCTAAAATTAAGACAATGACTTGAGTGGGTTGATGCAATGGATAGATAGTATTATAGGAATATCCTACTGATCATTTTGTTGCGTATTGTGGACAGGTGGACATGGTGGAAGCTCATGAGATATGTGGTTATCATTATTGTACTTATAGTTGTCATATACTGTACACTAAATATTCTTACACTAATGTGTATATCATATAACTTTTTTACATGCGTCTCAGTTTCATTTATGCATTTGATGTGTGCACATTGTCAAGTTGTATATGTCTAATCGAGTTGCCCTCAAATTCGGTCATTGTAAATAGATTCATGTTGATCCACTGAAGCCCATGCAAGCACATAAGCATGTGAAGCCACATACCTATAGGATAGAGTATCATCCACTCTCACATGCCTCCGATCACATCACTTAGGCATTTAGGTACTCGTACGAGTGTGATGATTTATACATGGGTTGGTTCGCTCAGACACATCGGTTTTCACTAAGAGATTATATGTGTAGCTATAGACACCTTCATCCTATGTCGGTCAATCATCCAACATCAAAGATGACATATAAGGTCAAGTACTCCTTTGTTATTTCTCTTTTATGTTATAGTTTATAGGTTGTTGAAGATTAAACTTTTATATCATATTTGTTGTTATAGATGTCCTATGAACGATGAGACCTATAATCCGAACACTGAGACAATACCTACGTATGTTGCTATTAAGATGTAATGTCATAAACCTTCTTGACAATTGTTGTGAAAGAGTGTATTGTGATGACTATATGTCACAATAATTAAGATTAGATGTGTGTGTTTAACACTTTTCCTATTATATATGGATGTATATGTAACTCAGTAAATAATTTAATTCTTCTCTCTCTGAACATAAGTAGCTAATCATCATCGCTTGATCCCACCCTCTCTCTATATAGTACAATATATATTGTGACATGAGAGTGCAAATCTATGCGCACGAGGTAAATTAAGGTGTATATTTTAGCGAGTCTCGCCCTATCCTAAAAGTTCACCTATAACACAATAACTATGGTTATCCTCTTCAAGAACATTTACCCATCTATCAACATATAAGATTATAAATCAGATTATTTATGTCTTGTTGACTTGCCTAAATCCAGTCTTCTGATAATCTTTCTATCATGAGGAGACTCAATGCATGGAGTAGTGGAGTCCTGGGCAACATTGAATAGAGGGTCACACAACTCCGTCCTCGAGACACTCTAGGTCCTTGGTTGTGCCCATCTTCTCTGCCCCTCTTTGACTTCCTTGAGTAGCACTTCTCTTTTCATGATTTCATGCAAGACAACTCCTTAGTAAATATGTTAGATGACCTGTCTTTAGGACCATGAATAAGTAACTCCTTAAAGGTAAGTGTGTTGAGATTTAAATGCTCATGCAATAAGCCAATCAACTTGTTTTGTTTTTCTTGATTAGGATGGGTTAATAACGATTGGACAATTTCATGCATCTTAACTACTTTTCTTTTGCTATTATCTCCACAGTCGGATATATAGTACCTTTTCACCTCCATATCAAGCTTCTTGTAAAAGGGATCAATTGCAGAAAGTTATATGATTCATCACTTTTGAAAAGAATATTGATTTTTTTGCACATGACAACCCATGCAACCGTTGTAGTATACACCAATGTGACATTAGCTCAATACCTACTATTTCTACATGATTAATCTATTATGACTTGATACTTCTCTCCAAATTGTTTATTATATCTATTGTACAATCAAGATAATATATGTTGATAATTCATGGTTCCTCAAATGATTTCTTTAGTTATATAATTTGTAACTCGATTAATGGATGAAGTTGAGTTTATATTATATCGAATTGCCCAATAGAGTTGCCAAAGAAACCATTTAACATTGCATTGCACTTTCAAACATGTCGACCAACATACTATAAGCATTAAAGAGCTCAAAATAAATTAGTGATATATATGTATGTAAACAAGCAAACTCACGTACATGTTAGTTGTATGAGTGTCATAATGCATAAGCTTATTCGATCATGATAAGATTATCCTCTTTTTGTAGGCCCAACGACCGCTCCTCTATATAAGAAAGCAAAAAGTTAAAATTTGTTCACTTTACCTCCATCATGGTTGATGCGTTTGTATGTATTCTCTCATCTATTGATTCAATAATCCTCTTCCAACTCTTAGTGAATGCGGTAAATATTTCTTTATTCTTTATCAACCAAACAATAATTCATTTGATGTTCTTGTAATATGACATCTATATAAGAAATGTGTTATGTTATTGTAGAATTATTATTAGTATAAATATAAAAATCTATAACAAAAAGAAACTTATACCTATTTGTCTCCTACATGCTATCAAACTCCAACACTTTTGGAAATATAAATAATAACTGAATCGATTGAATATGTGCAAAGATAATGTCGCTAACAATGTCTACATTTGGTATCTTTCGATGACAAATGTGGTATTGGTGAGTCAATGACTATCTAATTAATATAATATCTGTTGCAAAATAGTTTGACTACTCATTTCCTCTTTCCTAGTTTTCATCTTCACATTGTAAATATTTTTTGTCATGCTAACATTCAATTTATTAAAATACTTTAAATATGATAAGATATGCTTGGACTTGCAATGACTTTTACTCGTATCTTTATCATACTACTCAATTGGTGCTATGGAGAAATCCAGTAGTAGGAGGAGAGAGATTGGCATACCGGAGTATTTTTAGTATTATTAAAAAGATGTAGGGGCACTTTTGATATTTGCAAAAAAGGTGTATGTATGAAAAATGGGGTATATGTTTAGCAATTATGCAAAACTTGGTTGTGGTTGATGTTACTATACATACACCTATGTTTGGTGGACATACACTCCTCTCTCATATAGACCCTTTACCTCCATTTTGAAGAACCAGGGTTGTTCTCCACTATGTCAACTTCACCGTACTCCTTTCATGTGCTGAGCAAAGCTACTAAGATTGCTTGAATCGTCTGTAGTTCAATCAACTAAAGGATCATACACAAGTGACCTCCATTCTTTCAGTATATACTCGCATCAATTGAAGGATCACGATCACATCGATTGAAAGATCATGGTCACATCGATTGAAATCGAGTTAGGCATGCTTATTGGTTTTTTCCTAATTTTCATTGCTTTTCATCTTCTTCCAATGACGTGAGGTCACAGTGGTCGAAAAAGAGATAAAACCTAGGTATAGTGTCGCATTATAGGTGACACGTCCTGGCCATGCATGGCCTTTATCAGAGACATGGTTGTGGTATGTTTCCTTTTCACCATTGATGCACCGAGGACTCGATCATTGCTCTGCCAACACATGTTAGTAGTGACCCTCTGCTCTGCATGGCATGTTCGTGATACATCCTTCTTTCTTATAGGGTCTGTCCAACTTACGTCTCATATAATATATATATATATATATGTTATACATGTAATACATATTATTGCTTATATTATACACTTTGTTATGTATTCATATATTAAAATGAAATATTTGTTTTGGATTATATAATAGGAATGACTCGAAAAGGTGATGAGATGGAGGTGAATGACTAGAAGGCTATATTGTTACATCATTGGGATGGTGAAATGCCTTCAAGTTGACATAGTTGACTGCAAGTACACAAGGAAGGGTATGTAGAGTCATCACAAGTATATCACCTTTGGATCTAGCTGAAGTTTAAGATGGACTATACAACAACTTCTTTAAGGTACCATGATGAAGTTGGTCCTTCAGAGCTTTGTCTGATGTTGATGTCGATGAGTACCTTATAGAGAGTGATGATATTGTTGTTCTCCCTATTTCATAGTTGTTTTTTAGTTTTGTAGGTCATATTGCATATACGTTTTGACAAGAGCAGAGAATTCTAAATCCTTTTGTTGCATAACATTGTTTATTATAAGATTCTTAGGTACAAATGTAACTAAGAAACATTGTGTAAATATATAGAAATTAGTGACATGCCACATGAGATACAATGTTTATGTGTGGAGAAGTAGCAATGTTAGGTAGTTGGCAAGATATTATGCAATGGTTTGGGTTATATATGGGAAAAGGTTGTTGTTTAAGACATTGGATTAGTCATTGTTTATTACATTAATCGATAGATAGCAACCTGATACTAATATTTTTAATATGTTGTGGAGTGAGATGACTATTACTCTCTATGTTGTCCATAAGATTTTCGGCCTTCCTACAGGTGACCACCTTATAGCCTTCACATGAGTGATGGAGAAGATGAATAAGATAGACATTATGGTTGAACTGATGTGCATGGACTATGATGAAGTAAAGTTCAAGATGCTCTAGCTACATGTTTAGAGAAAGTAGATTATGCCTGAGTAAAATACCTTGTTATTTTCATTGTATCATATAGGATATACCATGTACTAGGATAAATCAAGGGACAATATCAGTTTCTATTATGCAGTTGTTGGCTTATGCCTTACTGATAAGATATACCATGTACCAGGATAAATCGAGGGACAATATCAGTTTCTATTATGCAGTTGTTGGCTTATGCCTTACTGAAGGACAACAAGTACGCTTAGGGTACAATGATGTTGACCTATTATACATATAGTTAGGGTAGGATTCCTACACATAGGCACACCAACTTAATGGCTATAGTACTATACTGTAGATAATAATTATGTATTTTATTTTTTCAATGTAGTTATAATAATTTTATAGTTAAGTGATCAAAAAATGTTTTAAATATTTTAGGCATGGATTTATAAGTACTTTTCAGCCTTTAGAGTGAGACAACATCTTGAGTGAGTTGATAAACAACCTCATGCAACTAGGTGAATGAGCAATATCACTCATAGAAATCATCCTATAAATTATCTTTCATGATATATAAGATAAATAGTCTTCTTTTATTTGTCTTTTATTTTATAGTCTATCATATGAAAACATTTACCTATTTATCATGTTTGTTGTTGTAGTTTGTTGTGGATATCCTGTAGATAATGAGACTTGTGATCCAGACACCGAGATAATACCCATGTCTATTGCTGGTTTCGATGTGATGTGATAGACCTCCTTATGATTGTTGAAAGAGAGTATACAAATTGATGACTGATTACATGCATGATGATGAAGAGTGTGTTACTATTTAAGGTGTTTCTTATTGTATATATATTTGTAACTAAGTGACTCATTGAATTAGATTTTCATATAACTGATCTCCTTATTTCTTTCTCCTCTTGTTTCTCTCTCTACATATATACAGTACGACTGTGATACCTCTCTAGAGTAGACAACCATACTGCATTTCTTTTTTTCAATATGAACACCACCTAGTTGATACTATTTAAAAGAATAAATAATTATACAACAAGGTAAATAAGTAAAATGATGTTACAACTGAAACAAAAAAAAGCTTACAACTTAATACACATAGTTATCCATGTTATTGTCCACTCCTCTCACTTGTGGGTAAACTGTAATATGCATGTGAATTGGGAAATCCTAATTAGCAATGCTTATGTCTATAACATTGTAAAGATAGGCAACATTAGGACCTATTCACGTATGTATCTATAGAAAATGGAACACAAGATAGATTATAAAACAATACAATATTGTAATATATAACAATTTAACAAACATGTCTCTACCACTAAATTTTTTGTATTGAATCATTAAAATACATGCGCTATATATTTTGTATAGGTGTTTAACTGTCATGTGCCATAAATGGAAGGTACGTGATCAACCCAATCCTAAATAGTTATACTCATGCAAGCAAAAAATCAAATCCATCATCTTCACAATTAGCAAATATATTGGTACATGTAATATAAGCTTATCGATGAACAAATAGGTCACTTGATCCACCATCACCAATCTGAGTATCGTCATGTGTAGTATATAAAAAATAAACATGCTTAATACACGCACACCTCTTCTACTATACACACCCCAAATTATTTGTTTTTACTAAAATACCCTTAGATATTTTCAATAATTACAAATATACTCTTTCAACATAAAATGGGATAGTCTCTCTCCTCCTACATAAACCGACTTGCAGCTCCCATTTCATACTATTTCTTTGGCTATTCTTCGCTTCCCACTTCATTTTAGTCACATAGTAGGAGGTATACAACGATTTCTACCAAAATATGGATTGAAATCCATCAAAACAGTCAATTTTAGAATAACCAAAAGTAAAGAGAAAAAGAAGAGTTTTTGTAATTTCTTGAGTTGATTCGAAGTAGATTTGTCGATTTATCAAGATACGTTGTTGATTTTGTATTGTTCTACCGATTTTCATTTATTTATAACATATTTTGACGTTTTTGGAAATGAAAAAACTAACTCTTTCCGGCATCATGCAGTTGGTAGAGCACCTAGTATGCATCTCGCACTTTGAATGCAACCTTATAAATATATTTTTTAATATGCATATATGATTGATCGGATAGGAGTATGAGGTCGCAACATCACCGTTTTATCTAAGAGATGCAACATGATGTCATATGAAGGATGCTCCCGTATACAATGAGGAGAAGAAGTCAATCCTTCATGTTATGAGGAGGATATATCATCCTCAAATACTAAGATTGATATTATAAAGAGTGAGGATCAGGGATGTCCTGATATGCTGGTATTACTCTTAAGCTTTGAAGGTTATAGTGAATATAAGATTTGGAAGGAAAAGTATTTTAAAACTTTGGTGAAACTTTATGTAAATACTCTATATACACGTACTGATATCAATACTCTCTATTCTAATGTATTATGTAAATGTATATTTATAGAAAATACAAAAAGTGATGATAGCTTGTACATGTATTATGCAATGCAGATTGATTGACAATCATATAATTCTGTAAAATACCATGATTATAATGCATATAAGTTATCGATATATCACATGTGTATTCGATACGTAGATGTTGTGGAGTCTTATATTCTAAATCACGTTGTTCATCAGATTGGCCAACGTCAAGGCATCCTGGTATAAGACCTTCTGTTGCAAAGAGGCCTACAAAGCCAAATGTGTATAAGGTAAAATGTGTAATAAAAGATAATTATGTTTTTTCTACTTACATAATTGTAGTAAAATGTCATTCTCTATCAATCAACATAATGCATGTTATCTATTCAAATGAAAAATAGTTGGCAATAACATATACAAATGGACAATAGTTGTCCCTTAGTTATTGTCCTTAATATCGTGTATAACATCATTTCCTGGTTCTCTCAATTGTACATAGAAGTCTATACGTTCTACAAATGTAGTTGGCCAACTTCCAACACTTTCATCTCGGTAACGCTCTCATGATGGATGATAAAAGGTATCAAAGAGCCATCATCCATGTGCATCTGTGAAAAAGTATAAACAAAATAGAGGATTAGTACTAACTTCAATCTACGAAATATATAGATATTATGTACACTGCTAGAAAATGTCATGCAACATGATGATAGCATATGTATCATACATCTCTCACAACAGATCGTTGAGTGTCTGATACTAGTGGCAGAAATGTAGTTGATCCTATCATATAGAGGAATACCAATACTATGTTCTATCAAGTAGAGATAATTGAACCTGTATATGACATTGTCATCCAATACTTACTAAGGCATGTCCCATTTTGCATGTATGTAATACGTTGAATAGCATAATCAATACCGCCATCTTCTATGAAAACTCGTGCATATATGTTACACTTATATGCCTCCTTGAAGCACTCTTTATGATTTTCACATAACTACTCCTCTCCTTGTCCTCCAAGGGTTGTGTACTTACCCAAATTTCCATATATAATAACATTTACTCAAGTATTTATGAAAATATTATAAATCATGATATTGTTGTCTCATAAGTCGATTCAAAGTTGAGTTGCTTGAAAATATTTTCTCAATGGTAGAGATATGATCACAACTCCCTGAAGAGTGTCATCCCATCTTAGGAGAGACATTGTATCCTCGATCACGTATACCCCCATGCTTTCCTCTACACGAGACAACCATGTTTGCATACTCTCAAGCCTACAAGTTTTGTTTGGTAGATTGGTTAGATAGTCTCTCTTTAAGACGATGAATTGGTGGTTCATGTAAGTTAATATACTCAAGACTCAACTAGTAATCCAATATCTTAACAAATTTCTCGTGTTGTAGATAATTTCATAACTTCCTCCAAACAATCTTTATAGTCGTTACATCATCATCTCCTACTTTATCAATAGTAAATATAGTATCCTCCTCCATGTCTAGCTTATTCTAAAATGTATCAATAGTTGACAATTCTATCAAAGAACTGCATTTTAAGTAGAAAGTTGAGCTTGTGAGCAAAAGGTAGACAATGTAAACATAAAAAGTTAAGACATGTTTGTATATCTGACTCTATCATCTCCACACGATTGTACTCTTTTACAATAAGATCACTCCTATTTGAAGGTCCACAACAAGCTATTCTGTCACTTCAACGTAATGTATAGTTACAGTTCTAGATTCTTTAAATGACTTCTTCAATTTTGTAATTTACAATTCTATCTAGGAATGTAATTATTTTCAAATTGTGTCAACTCTATAAGTTGAAATACCAATGAGCACTTTCAACCTTGCACAAGCATTTTTCACCCTGAAAAATATATAATCATTATATATTTGAAAAATAGTATGTGATATAAATGCATTGAAAACCAAATTCAAATACTTATGAGTTGTGCCAATATTATAGTGAATGATCCTATTTGTCCATGTCAAGATAATTCTCTCTTTTTATGGGTCCAACCACTCCTCTTTAACTTACGAAAGTAAAGCAAAAAATTTTCTTCACTTTAATTTCATTACCTCCATTGTATCTTGATAACTATTCTCATCTAATGAGTGGATAACCTTTCTCTAACTTACAACAAACGCACTTGCCATTTCTTTATTTATTGTCAACTTTACAATAAAAACTTTAATATTTTTTAGTTATATATCGTCTATATAAAAGTGTCTCGCATATGTTTTGTAAAATAGTTCAATATTCATGATCCTCCTTCATGATTTTCATCCTTGCATTATAAATATGTTTTGTCGTATATCTCATATTTTTCATGTCTATTTTAATACGTCAGAATATACTTCGGTTTATAATGATTTTGTGTGAGATATTTTGTTACACTATACTGAGAGTTACTCAATCTCCCTGCAAAAGCATATCCTTCGAGATACAATCCTAAAGAATGGTTATGTGTTTCATTTATTACATACAACTTCCAATATCCATCTACTCCACCCTCTCCTCTTAATTAGAAGGGGCTACCAACCTTTTTAGTGTCTGTCCACCTTGTACTTTCAACATCAACACTATGATTTTGTCTATATTTACCACTCATTTTGTACGGAAGTCATCCCTTGCTTATTATGTTTTTATTTTTCGAAAGACTAATAACTGTAACAATGTTATGCCTCCTCCTAACTAGTTTATATAGTCAATAAGTTCAGTACGACTCGTAAACATATCATCAATCACAAACACAAGAGAATAGGCTTAGCCCATCACCCTCTCAATCAACAAATTCATCCTCTACCTCTTCGGTCAATCAGTTAACAAATATATTGTCCGATGTACTGAAACCACTATCATAATCCTTAGTCATTATATGATAAGTATGTTGATCCATCAGCATCTTCTCTAAATCGCTTCCATCATAAGTGCTTTCATTCGAGTTTTTGTCATTCTGCAATAAAAATATGGATATTAAATACGAGGACAGAAACTATTCAGTTGAAGAAAATGTGAGATAGCTGCATCTCTAGCTTCAAGGGAGATGCGAAAAGGCCTATCTCCCTTAAGCAGGAAGCATATCCCAACTATCTATACAAATAGGTCAATGTCATTATACCCCATGTATATTTATCGATCCCCATACATCATCCGTCAACAATTGCACAATTGAAATGATAATATGTCCCTTGACTTATACTTGTATGCGGTACATCTCATATGGTACAACAAAAATAACAACGCCTTATGTCTATGTCCACAAGAGTTATCCACCTTTGAGCATGAACTACACTTCATTATAGACTATGCTTTGGAATTCTGCCAAAATATTTATCTTATTCATAGTCTTCATCGCTCCGTGAAAGCTATAAGGTGTTTCGCACATTAAAAGGCTAATAATCTTATGGGCATTGTAAAGAGTGATAGTCATCTCGGCTCACAACTAATAAAAACTATTATTATCAAGTTGCCATCGTGCAATAAAGGTAATCAATAGCAGTTGGTCCAATGTTTGAAATAATAAACCTCCTTACTCATATAACCTTGATTACTACATAATATCTTATCAATTGCCTGGCACTAGTGGATCACATCTAGAAAAAGGTTAGTCCATCACAATATTATATCTTGTGTGGCATGTGATTCATTTCAACAGTTCTCACGTATTTACAAAGAATATAGAAATGTAAGAATCTTTTACTTATTATAAATATAATGTTATTCCACATGAAAGTTTAGAATTATGTGCTCCTATCAAATCATATAGGCAATGCGGTTGTAAAGCTAGGGAATAACTTTGGGACGGAGAGAGGCCAAATCATTACCCTCTAAAGGGTATTCATCGCTATTGTCATCATAGCATTGTTCTTAAGGACCGGATTTCTCATGGTTACCTAAAGAAGTAGTTGCATAATCCATCTCAATATCAAGTTAGATCCAAAGATGATCTGATTGCGATGAATCGACGTGCTCCTCCTCCTAGTGTTGCCATGATTGCTTAGTGTATGTCAATCCAAAGACATTGTGCCTTCACAATGCTATCACAATATGGTTTTTTAGTCGGATCATCTCTCTGATCTATTTCTATTAAAAATCTAAAAGAAATATTTCATTAAAGTATATAAGCACGTTGCAAAGTATACAATATAAGCAAAATGGTAGATAGTATTATATGTATAATGGTATGATATACATATAGCACATGTCGATGTGTTATACAAAGAAATGTGGCTTGGGTGTGTCCAATGTTCCACAAGAAATGTGGCCTTTCTGCATCCTAATTTAAGTTGGAAATATGGCTTGAATGGGTTTTTCTTTTAATAGGAATGTGGCCTCGATGCATCCACCAATACAAAAGGATGAGCCCTGGCCATGCATCTTTATGTTAAAACGGCACATCTATGACACGTCATGAGAAAAATGGAATACGACTTGATCATGACTCTCCCAAGGAGTCGCACCCAAACCGCGTCTCTTCTCCCAATGCCCTCAACTTACACAGTGTCGAGATGACAGCAGAAGAGGAGGAAGAATACTGGCTTGATGTTGTTTCAAATACAAGTGAGATGTTGAATCTTTTCCATTTGAGAAACCATTCCGAACACTATGCAACAGCCTTTGAACAGAAAAGAAAATTGATAAGAGGTTACCAAGGAGGAGTTTCTTGGATGGGCTCTTCTTGAAGCTAATCAAACCAAGAGAAAGGAAGTTTTTACATGCTTCCATGATCGGCACCACAATGAATGTGGTACATTTTAGATTGTAGAGGCTCTCACGATACAGAGTTCTTGCTAGCCATTTTGGCCAAGGTTTGTCGATTTATAAATGGAAGTTCTACCTTGAGGCTTCTGCATGATCCATGCAGTCAGCATCTGCTAGATTTGGTACTATTTAATTATAAAGTTTGATAACGAACGAAACTTGATTCACCGGAAAACATGCAGTCAGCACCTGCTAGTGCCCTTTGAAATGTTCCATCATAATAACGTGCAAATCGTAACTGAAATCTGTTTTCCAGTTGCAACGGGAGGCCAAAGCCCGACACATGCAAAGACATGCACACCGTAGGAATCGAACTCACCATCAGTGGCATCAGATTCCAAGAGCGTTCATATGAGCTAACACTGCGTTGTATCCTAATTGAAATTATTGATACAAAAATTTTCTGTGGCCTCATTTAAAACCATTAATACTACATGCACCTGACAATGCTGCAAAGGAAACGGCTGCTTTTACATGCATGCAATGAGGGTTTTGTAATCTTGTGCATGCAGCTCATTATCTGCTCTCATACAGCAATCTGTCGGATTTCTTAAATAGAACAAAGGTTTGGGTATGGTGACATCTTCGTCTATGTACAAATAGCATTTGTTCAAGCAAATAAGATTGATTGGGATTCTTCAAGTCTTCAAGTGAACTAGGACTGGAGCGTCTGCAACATCTCTAAGCAAACTCTCGATCACGCAACACCAGAGGCGCAATTAGAGTCCAAACATAAAGTGCAGCAGTCAACCACTCTGTGCAGATGCGAATCCAGACTGACGTCCATCCAACATCAACAAGTTCACTACCATCCGAAGTTGAGCTGGTCCACCCTGTAAGCAGCATAGCAGAGTACATGCTAGCAAGCGCAAAAATAAGGTGGAAGAATGAGTAGGAATATGTAACAGGCCTTGCTTCCTTTTTTTCTTTCCTCTCTCCTTCACCGTCCACATCTTTTTGCGGAAGAAGACGTGTATGTCCTGTGCCTGAGGTACAAATTGGACGAGTGTATCAAAAACAGAAGCACCAGTCTCGTCACGCAACAGCAGAGACAATGTATATCTGCTAAATATTCCAAGGCAAAGAAGGAAAAGAATGAGCCGGATTACCCGACTTTGGAGAGGATGCGAGTGAGAGGAATGTTGTGGAGGATCCAGCACGAAGAGCAGAGTATACCACAGAAAGGACTGTTGTGCGCATCCCCAAAATTAGACTGCTTGTGGAAACAGCCTTCGAATGGTTATGGAGCCCATTGCAGGCGTAATCTCGAGGCTCACTTGAAAGACCGCTGTAGCACAAATACGCACAGTAAACTGAAATCACAGATGCTGGCAGGAGGCTCCCATTCACCTTCAGCATGCCAAAGGAAACAAATAAGAAAAACAAAAACCAGTTGAAAGAAAAGAAGACCAAGAGTCCAGCAATCCACTATCTTATATCAGAATAGCAGCAGACATTGAACATATTTACCTGAGAATGTAAAGCGATAACTGCAAATCCAAATGCAAGGATCATTGTCATGGAGATCAAGAAGATATTGAGGCTGCAATCATGACCTGAGGGATTGAACCAGTGGAAGAGCACCCCCGAGAATGCATACGCTGCCAGGTAGCAGACAACTGATATTGCAAGCAAAGCTATATACCTGAAAAATTGAATAATATTTGCAATAGCTCAGCATAAAGTTCAAAACCTTGTTAAAAGCGTCAGAGAGGAGGGAAAAAGAATTTCAGAGCACCATTTCTGTTCATCTTTCTCAACCCATGCGTCATTCCACGAGTGCAAAAAATCAAGAAGTATTATCACTTGAACCAATAAAAATAGCCCGGATCCAAACTCAGAGAGAGTCTCTGCATCCATATGACAATAGAAACAGTACTATTAGCGACAAATGATTCAGAGGTGGTTTCATAACTCTGCTGTTCAAAGTATCAAAGCACCTCCATACAACAGAATTCTATGTTTGAGCAGAAAAAGTCCTTACAGATTAATTCCACGTATTGGATAGTTCAACCTACCGTAGATAGTAACCATAATGTTGGGAACAAAAAACATAAGGATGATGAGCAAGGACCATATGACCAACTTTCCAATCCAGAAATTTTGGTGCCATGAATCTCGTCTATCGTTCTGGTCCTTGATGCCAATCATTATGAGGGCTAGTATCGTGAAAAACAAGAAATTCCCCAAGCTAACACGAAGAACCATATCTGTCTGGAACCATTCTTTACTTGGTGTGTGGGAAAAATTATTGATCCCCGCAAATGTGAGAGAAAAGGTAAGCCTACAGTACAGTCTTATCAACTTACTGGAATGCTTATCAGTTGCTTTGAGGTCAGAAGTTCACACCTAGGTGTGTATCTGATAGGAATCGGCCTGACTCCAGCATGCTTAAAAAAGATTATATATATATATATATATATATATACCGTATCATGGTAAGAAGATTATTTGAATAACAAAAGGAGTATATTGAAGATTGCTACGTTCTAACAGTTTCTGGCACTATGACAACGGAGAATTATGTCTCCAGAATAAACTGCTAAAGATTCTTGCTAGAAGTAACATCAGTACCATGTAATCTGAAAACCCAAGAGCCCTGTAAGCTGCTAGAATGGTCAGCCTTAAATGTTCCTATTTTTTAAAGGTCGTTGTGAATTCAATACCTGAGACATACATCATTTGCTGCAAGGGCGAGGCATTGTATGCCATCAGGGAGCACAATGGATATCTAAGGGTTCTATCCATGAGACTTATTAGTTGGCCGTGTCATATCTGTTCTGGTCAAGAATGAAGATCAGGTTGCTTTGCCCAAAAGATAGCAAGTCTTAATGTAGCCAGTCTGGTTCACTTCTCTTTTTCACAACTATATGTATATCCAATACATAGGTTACTACTGCACCAAAGGAACAAGTGCCAACCTCTTCCCGTAGGTCCAGCTTGATAGTTGATACCCAGGTTTGCATCGGATGTGGGTCTGCCTAATCCCACAAACAAGGCTATGGTTTGTCATTCTTTGATGAGTCCACACGCATATTTTCGCACCATCATATATGTCAATTATAAGATTTATGTATGTAAATGGGATACCTCTCTTTTTCAATGTTCTCAAAAGAATATATCTTTGCACCCTATCATAAACTTTTCTAGATCAATAAATAGCATGTAACGTTCTTTTTTGTTCTAAAATGTTTTATAAGACATCTCAATAGGTGAATCTCTTCAATAGTAGATCTACTGGGCATGAATTCAAATTGGTTCTTTGTTCTAAATTCTTTCTCAGAATTTTATAGTATGGCTTATTAATTTGATATATTGATAATTCGCACAATTCTAAATGTCTCCCTTGTTATATATTGGTATAAGTGTACTCGCTCTCCATTCATCGGACATCTTTTGGGTTCTCCATACAACAACAACTAAGCCTTTTCCCATATTGCCTTCATTAAATAATCTTGTGAGCCAAGTGAGCCCAATCTCTCATATGATTTTCTATACTTCCACAAGAATATTGTCTGGTCCTAGAAATTTACCTACCTTCATATATTTGAGAGTATCTTTTACTTCATTCTTTTGAATAAGCCGATAGAAATTACAATTTATATACTTTTTTTATTTGGTTAACTCTCTCAAGCTAATACTACCAATATGTATTTTCATTAAAAAACTTATAGAAATAATTTTTCATCTATTTTTTATATCATCATTCACCACTAGAATATTCTCATCCACATCTTTGATGCATTTAACACAAGTAGGATCCTTAGTTTTCTTATCTCTAACCTTAGTTATTCTATAAATCTATGTCACACGGGTGTAGGTGCGGACACGAGTGCGGGTGCGGGATACGGCAAATTTCAAATATTTTAGGTGCGACGACACGGCTAGGGTATATATTATTATATATTATATATAATATTCAAGCTATAACAAGTGAGACATCAATTAACATAAGTATATGACAATAGCAAGTACACAACTGTATATTAAAGCAAAACACATAAATGGTAAACAACTACTAATTTCATCATAATACACAAATCAATCTTCACTATCTGAACCCATTTATCCAAAAAGACCCGAACTTCAAAATCGATACCAGATTTTGAAGCGTGAAATATCCATACAAAAGGAAGTGAAGAAGGTTCGCGTTGAGATATTTTTCTATGTTCATTGGCGGAGTTTTATGGGAGATGATGGAAGACAAATTGAAGAAACATTTTGGAAACTATGGTGAGGTAACTCAGGTGGTCATCATGGGAAATAAGGTCATGAGTCGACTAAGAGTCTTCGGTTTCATCGTCTTCATAGATTACTCCCTCTTTGATTGGGTTCTGTAGGATAAATACACCATAGACGGCATAACCATGAGTTAAAAAAAAAATTGCATTTTTTTTTGCCATGCTCACCGACACGATGTCGATGTCGCACGCGTATCGAGGTCGACACTCCACCCCTTAGAAGTGTCTGTGTGACTTAGCTAAAAATATCTCTTTTACCTTCTTTTGAGTTAAGTTTTTATATAAATCCTCCCGAATTTTAGATTTTACTTCATTAATGGCCCTTTTTGCTTTCTTATAAGCCTCCCAAATTTCACTAGTCTTCTTGGGATAATGCAATTTGTAACATGTCTTCTTTTCCTTGATTTTATCTCGTATCACTTAACCCCACCACCAAACTTTTTGTACTGTTATACCTCCTTTAGATTTATCTAACACATCTTTTGTCACTTCTCTAATATATATAGTCATATTCAGTGTTATCCGTATCTACGTATCGTATCGTGGGCACCCATATGTATCGAAAATGTTGATTTATTGCTTTGTATCATGCGATACGCCCAAAAAAAAATTCAAAAAAAAAAATCAATTTTTTTTTGAAGGTTTCTAGCCTCTTTTCACTTCTCTCTAAGGCATCCTTCGATATGCTTGTTTGAGATTGCAAAATGTGTATGTAACATGTAAATTTCGTTAGAGAGAAGCTTAACTAACCAAATTGCCAAATACATGATATGCCCGTATATGAAGAAATATTCATCATATAATGCATGTGCCAACCAAATTTATGTATCAAATATGAATAATCACCTATTTGTTGACAGTATTCAAACTGTTGCCAAATAAATTTGCTGGAAAAAGCTTAATTAACCAAATATAAATTCTTTAATCTCAGTCCACATTCATCGTGACCTGAATCGAGCTCTATGTTGCATTAGAAGAGCTTAACCCAAGCATCTCATATATATATATATATATATATATATATATATATATATATATATATATATATATATATATATATATATATATATAAAGATCATTTATGATATTTTGGCTTATTTTCAATTATTGTTTCTTGAATAGTATATGTGTAATTTTAAAATTTATAAAAATTTATGAAAGATAATATTATTATATTAATGTCTACACTATAAACTCTTATGAATTCTACTCTCGATCAACCGCATTGAATCAGATTGTCATAATAAAGGAAAAAGTTTGAAGATCAATTTTTCATCAAACCACACAGGTTGCTCCGTCACTGTCTGATGTTTGGAATGGACTGGCAAGGCCCGAGTTAGTTTAAGGTGATAATGAAATTGACCCATGGGTCTTGCATCACATCAAAAGACTACCTTAGAGAGGCGAAGAGAGAATATCAGAAGGTGACCAGTGTTGGCAAGGCCTGAGTTTGTCATAATATTATTACTTTTCATGAAGATTTTTCACTATATTTTTAAAGTAGTCGAAGGATGCCTTAGAGAGAAGTGAAGAGAGGTCAAAAACCTTCAAAAAAAATTTGAAAAAAAAAATTGGATCTTTTTTTTGAAAAAAAATAAAAATAAAAATAATTTGGGTGTATCACCTGTATCGTGGAGCCCAGCGATACCCGATATGATACGTGTCAGACAACACTGGTCATATTGTTCCACATATCAGAAGGTGTACTTATGTAATTCCAAACATCTACTTCAAGAACTTTTATTTAAATATAATTTTTTTCTCACATTTGAGGTTCCATCATCTACTTTGAATAGCTTTATGCACTCTATTCTTCTTTATCTACTTTTTTACCTTCAACTCCATTATTAAAAGTCAATATTAAGTAATTAAGTTTCCTCCTAGAATTACCTTGCAATCTTTATAATACGATCTATCTTTTTTCATGTAAAAAAAATAATCAATTTGTATTTGTCACAAGTCACTCTAATAAGTAATGAAATATTTGTTAAACATCGAGCCTTCAAGCACCAAATGCAATCAGAAATAAGAAATACACAAGAAAGGTTGGTCGGCTGTCTTCTTCTACCGCCACCTATTTTGTTTTCTGTTCAGCTTACAAACTAATGCCAGCTGACTACTATTTAAGCAACCCTAATCTAACTTAATGTACTAAACTACCCTTAATTAATATTAAACTTTCATCACTAATCACGGGTACTAATGGATCTGGTCCATTAGGATCCGAATTACAAAGCAACTTGACACGACATATCCTAGTCTAGACTTACACAACGACACACACTAACTAACCCATACTCCCCCTCAAGTTGGGTGAAAGATAGATGTTACACCCAACTTGTTGCATAGTTTTTGAAGTTGGTCTCTTGTAACTGCTTTTGTCAACATATCTGCACATTGATGATGGCACATGTTCTAACTGGAATTCTTTTGTATATACACTATCCCGTATAAAATGACAGTCAATCTCGATATATTTTGTTCTTTCGTGATATACTGGGTTTGAATATATTTGTATAGCCGCTTTACTGTCACAAAATATAGATATAGTTTTTTCAGTATATAAGTTCATCTCCATCAGTAATGATTATAGCCATTTTCCTTCACACATCCCTGATGTTATTGCCCTGTACTCTGCTTCAACTGATAATATTGCTACTATTGATTATTTCTTGCTTTTTCATGACACTATATTACCTCCAATCAATGCTATATATCCAGTAGTAGACTTTCTATCTTCTGTTGATCTTGCCCAATCAGTATCTGTATAGATCTCAACGTCAATGTGACCATTAGAAGTATAAAGAATCCCATATCCTGGAGTTGTCTTTAAATATCGCAATATGTGAAACACCGCATCCATGTGATGTTTTGATGGTGATGAAATGAATCTACTTACTATGCTTACAGCATAAGCTATATCTGGACGTGTAATAGTCAAATATATCAATTTTCCCACCAGTTGTTGATATTTAATTATATCAACTTTTTCAACTCCATCATTCATCTGTAACTTATGATTTACATCCATTGGAGTATATGTAGTTCTGCAATTCTCTATTTTATCATCTTGCAATAGGTCCAAGGTATATTTCCTTTGATTCAGAAAGATATTTTTGCCAGAATAAGCTACTTCAATACCTAAAAAATAATGTAGTCTTCCCAAATCTTTAATGTCAAACAACTGATGGAGATTCTTCTTTAATTTTCGAATTTCTTCAATGTCATCACTTGTTACAATAATATCATTCACATATACCAATAGTAGTGTCAGTTTCTCTCCCCTTTTGAAGAATAGAGTATGATCACTTACACTTTTTTGGTATCCCAAATCTATAATACTCCTATTGAATTTCTCAAACTACGCTCTTGGAGATTATTTTAAGCTATAGATAGCCTTCTTCAGTCTGCATACTTTTCTTCCAGGATTAGGATATCCAGGTGGTGGCTCCATATAAATTTCTTCTTTAAGTTCTCCCTGTAAGAAAGCATTTTTCACATCAAGTTGCCACATTGTCCAATTTCTTTGAGCTGCAATACTGATAATTACTCGTATAGATGTAAGTTTTGCCACTGGTACAAATGTCTCCTCATAGTCAATTCCATACGTTTGATTGTACCCACAGGCTACTAATCTTGCTTTGTACCATTTTAATGAACCATCTGCTTTATATTTAATTGTATACACCCACTTGCATGAAACTGCTTTTCTGTTTTCAGGTAAGTCACTGAGTTCCCAAGTATGATTCTTTTCTAATGCTTAAATTTCTGACTTTATAGCTTCAACCCATTGCTTATCTTTAGATGCTTCAATGTAATTTTTGGGAATTTGATGCATCTTTGTGTTCATCATAAAATTATAATAATTTTCTGATAATCTATTATAGGAAAGATATTGAGAAATGGGATACTTGCGGCACAGTCTTTTTCCTTTTCTAAGTGCTATGGGAACATCTGAATCATCTAAGTCTTCAATCCTTGCTTTTTCTTCTACACTTTCTCTTGGATTAGAGGATATTGTTTCTCCCCCTTGATTTATTACCTCCTTTTGTTTATCCATAAATATATATCTCTCCCTCTTTTTGTATATTTGTATTCTAGTTTCTTTTTGCGTTTGATCCATCTTTTCTTCCTCTGGTTCTTCATTCATACTAATTCGTGGTAGAACCACTGTCTCCTCTAGGATAGAGTCAGATATTCCATTTGAATTCTTGTAGTATGGAGTAGTCTCAAAGAAGGTTACATCCATAGAAACATATCTTCTACGCGAATTAGGATCATAGCAAACATACCCCTTTTTTTCGCATAAATATCCAATGAAAATACATTTTATTGCTCTTGGATCGAACTTATCTCTGAATTGCTGATGAATATGCACATAACATACACATCCAAATATTCTGTGAATCAAATGAAAGGAGTTATCTTCAGGTTTAATCACCTTAAACGGAGATTTTCCTGCAAGAGTCACAGTAGGAACTCTATTCATGATATATACTGTTATAAGTATTGCATCTAGCCAGAAATATTTTAGAACATTGTGTTCAATAAGTAAGGTTCTAGCAATTTCCAAGATATGTCTATTCTTCCATTCCGCTACTTCATTCTGTTGTGGTGTATAAACATAGGAAGTTTGATGTATGATACCGTGAGCTTGAAGATACGAGTCCAACTGAGTATTACAGTATTCTCCACCATTATTTGATCTAAGAGTTTTAACAGTGTAACCAAACTGAGTCCTGATAAGATTATGAACTAGAGGAAATATCGAAGCAATCTCTGACTTAGATTTCATGAGATAAACAAAAGTAAGTCTTGAGAAATCATCAATAAAAGTAACAAAATATTTAAAATTTCCAACCGAAGGTATCACGCATGGTCCCCGAACATTAGAATGTATCAATTCAAAAGGAACAACTGATCTTGATTCACTACTAGGAAATGTAACTCTATGATGTTTTGCTCTCTGACATAAATCACACTGAATGACCACAACACTAGGAATAAAAAAAAGAACAAGCTCTCTTAATTTTAAAACAGGCAAATGTCCTAATCTGCTATGCCAGATCTTTATTTCTTTTTCTCTAGTGCTAGCTGTCAATGCCCTTTTCTGCCTTAGAATATGATCTCCAAGTAAGATATATAATCTATCACGTAGCTCACCACGATCAAAGATTCTTCCCGTCTTCAGATCCTGAAAAACATAGTCATATGGAGAGAAAGTAACTGTACAATTCATATCTTTAACCAATGAACTTACTGAAAGTAGATTTATTGGAAAGTCTGGAATATATATCACTAAGTTAAGCCTGAGATTGTCTCTCTAAATTGTTCCCTTTCCTTCCATTGGAATCAAAGAACCATTTGCTACCTTTACATATTGAGGACTTGAAGTCACTTCATATTGCATTAAATTAGACTTATTTTCTACCATATGATCGGTAGCTCTTGAATCTATAATCCAATTTGAGAAGTCCGTGGAATCTTTAAGAGTGTAGTTACCACTAATACTATAGGAAGTAGGAGGACTTAATTCTGTCTTTAATGAAGAAGTCGAAGGTTGATCCCGTAGTCTTGTTTCAATCTCTGCAAGCTGTTTCTTCAAATCTGCCATCTCATCTAAAGGATTCTTTTCGGCTTTCTTCTCAGACACTGTTGCAGCATGACTGCCATAATCTTTGTATTCTGTGGGTTTCCTGCCATAAATTTTATGTTCTGGAGGTTTCTCTATAATTTTCCAACAATGCTCCGGTGTATGTCCTCTTTTGCCACAATGTGTGCACTGTACTCTGTTTCTATCATCATAATTTTGATTCCTTCCTCTTCCTCTACCTCTAAAGAAGTCTCTTCCTCTTTGGTAATTACTTTGTCCTCTACCAATAAATGCATATTTCTCAGTCTATATATGATCACATTTCTCTAAGTTCTTTCTATCTTCTTCTCTTAGTAGTAGAGAATACATTGTTCCAAGAGATGGAAGTTCTTTCTTTGCTCAAAATATTTAGTTTGATTGATTCGTACTCTGATGAAATTCCCCAGAGTAAATCAAAAACTTTTCTGATTTCACCTTCAACTGTTCTTTTCTTTACACAATGATTGCACCTATTTTCCACAATAAGTCTCTGCTCATTCCAGAGTTCTCGTAATTCTCCATAATATTCACTGACTGTTCTGGTTCCTTGGCGGCATTTTCTTATTCTTTCAATGATCTCATATTCTTTTGCTATATTCCTTTGTCTAGAATATGCTTCTTTCACTGTGGACCAAATTTCAACTGCTGAATCCATATACATGAAGGTCTTATTAATAGAGGGATTTATGCATTGAATTAACCATGAACTAACAAGGACATCATCTTTAGACCATCTCTCATAGTTTGCACTGCTTCCTCCCAAGCTAGGTGGACTTTGTCTGATAATAGCTATCTTTCCTCTGGATTTCAACACTAACTCAATAGATCTGGCCCATTCTCTGTAATTTCTTCCATCTAAACGAATGTTTGTGATTTGAAATGGTTCCACATTTTGATCGTTTCCAAATGTGGATGATATTGACTCTTCTTTCAATCTGCCTTCCATGATCACGCTTGGTCAACAAATTTTAAGCAAATTGATACCACAGAATATGAGTAGTATTGTATCTGTTTATGTATATATATATATATACTTTGCTGCTGATTTCTGCAAATTCTGTCTCAACCAATATTATCTCTTCTTATAAATAAATCACACCTTCAATGGTTGATTCAATTTGTTCGTCCACCACTTCTTGAAGGTAAGTTGACGCAGGCTGCCAAGGTATGTTGCTGATTGGTTTAGATCTACTGCAATTCAGATTTCTAGGTAACTTGATATGTGTTGACTTATTGGCAAGCTTGCTTCCTAATTTTTTATTGATCTGTTTCTCAATGTTCAAAGAAATTTTTGAACATATGCAATATTTGCCATAGCCACTGTCATCAATCCACGTGATTCATTACATTCACTTGATTCAATCTACGTTTGAACATATACAATATACGTTGTAATCTTTGTTATCGGTTCACGTGATTCACGATGTTCACTTGATTCAGCATGCATCACATTCACGCTTGATTCAGTAACTAACAATTGCGATATTATAAATCGTACAGTAACCCTAATTGTGATTGAAATCCTTTTAAATCAAGTGCCACTCCTAATTTGTTTCTAATAACCTCATTATGTATACAGTCTTTTCTTGTATGACCACTCATCCATGTCAACATCTTCATTTCTGTCACAGACATCTTTTGTACATGTTGATGATTAACTGCCCAACACTCAGAACCATAAAACATGGCAGGCCTAATTGTTACTCTATAATATTTACCTTTTAACTTTAATGGTATCTTCTTATCACAAAGAATACCTCGACACACAAGGAAACAATACTGGGATTTAATTGGTAAGCCTACTCGTTTTAAGAATAGAAGGGTTACAAGTACCATAATTGAGTACCATAATTGAGATATCAAACGCATAGAAGGGTTACAGTCATGACTTAGAGAACAAGCATCCACTTCAAAATCTTAAGTCACGATGACTCATTCCTCCTTTATGGTGATTGTTAATTCTACCTCTAGAGTATGGGGTTAGACAAAGACTGACTATCATATTACCAATTTCTTCACAATCGTGAGTCAATTAAACTAGTTGATGGTTCCCACACATCAATCATTGGGAAAGGAAGTGTAAAAACTATTGGCTTTAATTTAACCGCGGTCCTTCATGTTTGGTCATGATAGCTTAAGAAAAGGGTTCTACATCCTTGAAGAATCTATACCTAAGGCATCCATAAGTACATATTGAGTTATCACATCAACAGAAGAAGAGATCAAGCTATGGAATAAAGAAATGTAGTCCTTCGGATTTCTCATGAACTCAATAATGTGGTCACCAAGTGTGACGTTTGTCAAAAAGTAAAACATCATAGAGTTTTTTTTTTCTTGTAGTGAGTCAAGAATGTCTAAACCATTTGAATTAGTTCATTCTGATGTTTTGGATCCTTGTCACGTTGCATCTCTTAGTGGTTTTAACTTTTAAGTATTTTGTTTTTTTCATTAATAATTATACTCGTTTCACTTTAGTCTCTCTAATGAAATCTAAAGATGAAGTGTCCATAATCTATCCTACAGTTCATAAGTTCGAGACTCAATTTCATTCCTCTTGAAAAGTACTTCGTTCAGATAATGGCAAGGAATACATGTTAAATAGATTAAGAGACTACCTTCAAAAACATGATATTATGCACCAAACAACTTATTCAATTACCCCACAACAAAATGGTGTGATTGAACGAGAGAATACACACATCCTTAAAGTTGTTAAAACCTTGATTATTGATTGTAATGCTCTCAAATCTTATTAGGGTAATGCAGTTCTTATATCAATTTATCTTATCAATTGAACGTCAAGTTATGTTCTAATGGTGAGTCTCCATATAAGGTTATTGATCCTAAGAACATGTTGTTTCATGTCCCACCTCATATATTTGATTGTACTTGTTATGTTCATATGTATTCACGTTTCAGGGATAAACTGGATCCCATAGCTATTAAGTGTATATTCATTGGGTATTCTTCATCCCAAAAAGTCTCATTTGATGTCACGTTCTTTGAATCAACTCTATTTTTCTTCCAAGGGAGAGTTGATTGATTTGATTATCCAACGTACTCTCATATTGCTTGTGAGTCCAACCGATATTAAGTCTGAGTTCATTGAGGATTGAGGGACTGAAGCAGGAGAAAAGGAGACGAAGGTGTACACTCGTGTTGAGAGAAATGTTGTGATGCCCGATTCTCAAGTTCACATGAACATGGACTCTTTCTTTAGATCATGCTACATCAAAGGTATTACAGAAAAATCAGTGAATAGAATATGAACTTGATCTTCCTATTACCATTAGAAAAGGTAAAAATGCATGTACTCTCTATCCGATTTCTTAATGTAACGCTTACCATAATACTTATGAGAAATACCAAAAAATTGTGATAAATACAGAATTATATCTCATACCTAGAAATGTTGAAGAGGTAATTCAATCTCTAAAGCGGAAAGAAGCTATACAAAATGAGTTAGAAGCCTTGGAAAGAACAATACTTGGGACATTGTCAATTTGTCACCAAATAGAAAGCCATTAGGTTGTAAAAATGTGTACATTGTAAAGTTTAAAGCAAACAGGAGCTTGGAACCCTATAAGGTAAGGTTAGTATCTAAAGGTTATAACCAATCATATGTTATAAATTATAATAAAATATTTACCATAGTTACAAAACTAACCTCAATCAGAGTTATCATAAGTCTAGTTGCATATTAAGGGTAGGACATGTGGCAACTAGATGTAAAGACTGCATTTCTACAGGAAAATCTAACTAAACAAGTGTATATGGAAATTTCGGTCAAAAGAAACTGACGAATACAACAACAACAACTAAGCCTTTTCCCATAATAGACAGGGTCGACTACATGGATTCTTTGTTTCCACAGAACCCTATCATGTCTCATGTTAGCAATTAACTGACAATAAGCTAGATCAATCAAGGAGAACGTGGTTTGACAAGTTCATTAGGGTCTCATAAGCTTGAGATATGTTGATAGCATTATTATTAGATGTGATGATCTTAAAGAAATTGCAATACTTAAAGTGAAACTATATCAACTCTTTGATTTGAAGGACCTAGGTTGACGGCATTATTTCCTGGGAATAGTACTTTATTCTAGCATAGGTATATTTCTAATTCAAAAGGAAGTATACGATGGACTTAAGGATACAAAAATGATAGATTCTAAGAGGAGTGACATTCCTATAGAAATTAATAAGAAACTACACCTTAGTGATGATGAGGTATGAAGATGTGAGTAGGTTTCAACGGTTAGTGGAGAAATTGATTTATATTACCATTATTTGTCCAGTTATTGCTTATGCCACGAGAATGGTGAGTAGATTTATGCATGCCCCCTCAAAAGCTCATATGAAGATTGTTTATCATTTATTAAGGTATCTAAAAACTACTCCTAGTCATGGAATTTTATATGCTAATAAGGGTCACCTTAAGATTGAAGTATTTTCATATAGTCTCTCTTGATGACACAAGATCTACTTCTAGGTACGTTAGATTGATAGGTAAAAATATTGTTGAAATCTTGGAAAAGAAAAAGAAACAAATTGTGGTAGGAAGATTAAGTGGAGGGGAAAAGAATAGAGTCATTGCTCAAGGAATGTGTGAGTGAGTTTGGTTGAAATCTCTTATAAAGGAGGTTGTATTCTCTTTTTATTGTGACATTAAAGTTGCCAAACAAATTGCTTGTAATCTTGTTCATCATGAAAAAATGAAACACATTGATATTGATTGTCGCTTCATAAGGGAGAAAGTAGCTAACAAAGTATTCAAGTTGATTTATGTCAAATCTGAAGACCAAAGTGCCAACTTTCTTATTAAGATAGTCAACAAAATCAGTCTTGTAAATGTCCCTCACAAGTTGGGAGTTATCAACATCTTTTACCCAACTTGAACGGGATGGTTGAGAAGAGGCACAAATTTGCTCATGTCGCCCATATTTGGCATGCTTAACATGTGTTAATTAGTGTAGGGGCAGTTTAGTCTTTTAAGTTATAAAGGTCTTTAAGTATGTAGTGTAATCATTTGTTAAAACCCTAATAGAAAAAGAGAAAATAGAGTAGAGGTGGCAGCACCTATGCCTAACCCAAAAACATCTATGTATTGTGTACCGATGATCGAATATATATAAAAATGTTTTTCTTAAACAATATAGGCCTAAGGTGGTATTCTCACACTTCAACCACAGATGGTGGTATTTCATGGTAGGGAGCAAAGTTCAAATGTTGGGGATTTAGTCTTCCTACAGTTTCTTTAAGTGATATTTCAAATTTTTAGAAGTTATGTCTGTCACATGATAAATCTGCAGTTTGTTAACTTTATGAGAGCTTCAATGGAAGGGAGAAGAAATCACATAGGATGGTATTACCAACAGTGACTAAGGTGGTATTTCCCGCACAAAAATTGAGGATGGTATTTCATGGTGGGGAGCAAAGTGTTATAGTGGTCTAAGTCACAAAAACACCTCTAGGAGGTGGAGTGTCAGCCCCCACATGGGTGCAACACCGACACTATGTCGGTGCGGCACCAACACTGTGTTGGTACGGCACTGACACGATCTCGTGTAATGTTGACACGTTCAACGTGTCGAACCTAATAATGGGTGTGATCAACGTGTTAGAGTACACATTCATCCAAGTTTTGTTGGTCAAATGGTATAAAAGTCTCAGCCTCTTCACCCACCTCTTCACGTCTCCAGCAGTTTCCTCTTCGTTGGTTCTTCCTCTTCGCGCTCCCTCGCACCCTCACAGACAACAGGCAGCGGTGGTTCTTCCTCATCTGCAAGTATGTTTTCCCTGCATTTCTTTTTTCAGTGTGTGGATAACAAGAAATGAAGTGAAATATGGATCTATCGCTGGCTTCTGTTCAGAGTTAGATTCTTTGTTTACTCGCTACATAGATGAGTTCTTGTTTTCCCCATTCTGAAGCATTTCCTTCTGGCTTACTTTGGAGATTTTGTCGTTCCATTTGCATTAGATAGGGCTATTCCGAATTCTGGGGTTTCCAATCGTTGTTTGCATTCTTACTTTCGTCTTCCTTGGTTTCATTTCTGTTTGATTGGATTCTAGATCAGAATTTGTTTCGATCTTTGTGTTCATGTATAGCCATTAGATTTCTTGTGTTTCCAATTGTTTTAATAATTCTTTTAAATCCCTTTTCTTCGTCGCACCTTTTCCTTGTGCCTTTGTTTCTCTGTACTGATTTGATGGTGATTTTTGTGCCATTGAAACAATGGATCTAACCAAACCAAAATCTAATATAACTTTGACTTGTCTTTTGCTTGACATGAAAGTTGAGCAGTGTGTTTTTCTCCATTGCAGTATTTGGAACTTTTTTCCTCATGAAGATGATCTTGCTCTTTTAGAGTTAAATAGTGATTTGGCACCAAATAGAGCAGAATGGTGACAAAGAATCCATGTAGCCGACCCCACATAGCATGGGAAAAGGATTGGTTTTGGTTTTAATATACTGGGGTTGCTTTTAGCTTCTTAGATTGCATGATAATTGAAACCTTGTTCTCTAACATTGGCACTTACCCTTCAATCTTGGATTTGTTTTCTTCACATGAAATTTCCAGTTCATGGTTTCATGAGTAAAAACATTTTTGTTGATCCTCCTGAGTCGACTAATATTCTAAATGCTTATTGTATTCAGCTTTCTGCTATATCAATGTTATGACTAACTCCAACTCCTATTTGTTGTTTTTGACATTTTGTTTTTCAATGAGAGCATGAAATTGTGAATTGAGTTGATCTTAAAAATGGCTGACAATATAAACAGAAAAAGAGTATCAATTGGTACTGGGAGTTCTGGTGAAAGTGTTCCATTAAATGCAGGATCAACAACAAAAGTTACAAAACTTTAAATTTCAACACCTCATGATGATACACCATTGTGAATGTACTTGCAAAGGAGAGAATTGTATGAAGGTGATGGCAGTAATACATTACTACAACAACAACTAAGCCTTTTCCCATACTACATGGGGTCGGCTACATGGATTCTTTGTTTCCATAGATCCCTATCGTGTGCCATGTTAGCAACTAACTCACAATAAGCTAGATCATTCTTTATTGTTTCTTTCAAACACTTTAGTGCTCACCCTCTAGGTCTTTTAATACTTACCAAATTTAGTTTTCCATACCTTCTTACAGGTTCTTCTTTTGATCTTCTTTCTATATGTCCAAACAATCGTACACAATATTCTCTCATTTTATCCTCTATTGGGGTCACCCCTAATTTGTTTCTAATAACCTCATTATGTATACGAGCTTTTCGTGTATAACCACTCATCCATCTCAACATCTTCATTTGTACATGTTGATGATTAACTGCCCAAAGAACCATAAAACATGGGAGGCCTAATTGATGCTCTATAATATTTACCTTTTAACTTTAATGGTATCTTCTTATCACAAAGAATACCTGATGCTCCTCTCCATTTTAACCAACCAGCATTAATTCTACGTGTAACATCTCCATCAATTCTTCCATCGCTCTCAAAAATTGACCCTAGGTATTTAAAACTTTCTTTTTGGGGGATGCAATGTGTGCCGATTTTAATTTCTATGTCCTCAGAGGTAACCAAATGATCAAACTTACATTCCATATATTTTGTCTTTGTTCTACAAAGTCGGAGGCCTTTGCTTTCTAATGTTTCTCTCCATAGTTCCAATTTTCTATTAACTTTTTCCTTAGACTGCTCCACTAACACAATGTCATATGCAAATAACATACACCAAGGTACTTCATCTTGAATATGTTTTGTTAACTCATTAATCACCATTATAAATAAGTATGGACTTAAAGTTGATCCTTGATGTAACCCAATATTAACTTCAAAGAAGTCTGTCATTCCTTCATGAGTCCTCACACATGTTTTTGCACCATCATACATGTCTCTTATAAGGTTAATGAATGTCAATTAGATACCTCTTTTTTCTAAGGTTCTCTAAAGAACCTCCCTCGGTACTCTATCATAAGCTTTTTCTAGATCAATAAATATCATGTGAAGGTCTTTCTTTTTTGCTCTAAAATGTTCCATAAGATGCCTCAAAAGGTGAATCGCTTCAATAGTAGATCTGCCTGGCATGAATCCAAATTGGTTCTCTGTTGTACTTGATACTTGTCTTAACCTACGTTCGATAATTCTTTCCCATAATTTCATAGTATGGCTCATTAACTTGATACCTCGATAATTCGCACAATTTTGAATATCTCTCTTGTTCTTATATATGGGTATAAGTGTACTTGCTCTCCATTCCTTAGGCATCTTTTGGTTTTTCCATATTTCATTAAATAGTCTTGTGAGCAAAGTGATTCCTATGTCTTCTAGTATTTTCCAAACTTCTATAGGAATATTATCTGATCCTACCGATTTACCACCCTTCATATGTTTAAGAGACTCTTTGACTTCATTCTTTTGAATACGTTGGTAGAAATTGTGGTTTATATACTTTTCTAATTTGGTTAACTCTCCTAAGCTAATACTAACATCTTTATTTTCATTAAAAAGCTTATAAAAATAGTTTTTCCATCTATTTCTTATATCATCATTTGCCACTAGAATTTTTTCATCCTTGACTTTTATGCATCTAACATAATTAAGATCTTTAGTTTTCTTATCTCTAGCCCTAGCTATCTTAAAAATATCTCTTTCACCCTCTTTTGAGTTGAGTTTTTTATATAAATCCTCTCAAATTTTAGCTTTTGCTTCACTCACGGCCTTCTTCGCTTCCTTCTTTTCTTTCTTATAAGCCTCTAAAGTTTCACTAGTTTTCGTAGCATAATGCAATTTGTAGCATGCCCTCTTTGCCTTGATTTTATTTGCACTACTTCACTACACCACCAAGCTTCTTTTTGTGCCGGTACACCTCCTTTAGATACACCTAACACATCTTTCGCTACTTTCCTAATATGTATAGTCATATTGTTCCACATATCACAGGGTGTACCAACATAATTCCAAATATCTCCTTGAAGGACTTTCTGTTTAAATATATCTTCTTTCTCGCTTTTAAGGTTCCACCATTTAGTCTGAATAGCTCGATGCACTCTTTTCTTCTTTGTCCACTTTTTTATTTGTAAATCCATAACTAAAAGTCGATGTTGAGTGGTTAAGATTTATCCTGAAATTATCTTGCAATCTTTACAACACGCTCTATCTTTTTTTCTACAAATAAAGTAATCAATTTGTGTTTGTGATAAGCCACTCTTATAAGTAATTAAATGTTCATCTCGTTTTTTGAAGATTGTATTGACTATAAAGAGATCAAATGCCATAGCAAAATTTAAAATCTCCCTACCTTCCTCATTTATATCTCCAAAACCAAAGTTTCCATGAATACCTAGATATCCTATGCCTCTTTACCGACATGTCCATTTAAGTTTCTGCCTAAACAAATCATCTCTCTTTGTGGAATCTTTTGAATCATCTTATCTAACTCTTCTCAAAAAGTTGTCTTTATACTATCTTCTAGTCCTACTTGCGGTGCGTAAGCACAAACTATATTCAAAACCTCTGCTCCTAACACTAATTTCAATGTCATGATTACATCACCATATCGTTGTATGTCTACTATACTATCCTTTAAATCTTTATTTATGATAATACCAACTCCATTTCAAGCCTTTTCTTTACCTGAGTACCATAATTTAAAACTTGTATCCTCTATCTCCTTTGCTTTTCTCCAACCCATTTTGTCTCTTGTAAACATAGAAGATGAATCTTTCTCCAAATCATATTATCTACCACCTCCATTAGCTTTTCGGATAATGTTCCGTTATTCTAATAACCAATACGAATCTTATTATCTAGGACTAGCTTCCTTACCCCCGTATCCATCCATATTCAAAATGTGGAGGCCCTTTCTGAAAATTATTCACTATATTTGGGCTATAATGTAGCGGGACTAACTTTTTTACCCACACTTGTCCATGATGTGGGAATCCTCTCTGTAATTGATTCACTACATTCAGGCGAAAATGTAGTGGCCCTTGCTTACTTATCACTGCATTTGGGCTCTGCAACATGTCGCTATGTGAGGACGCCCCAAAGCAATGCTCATAATTTTTGTAATCCATGTTATAAAAATCTGACAAGGTTTTACGCTGGCTGTTGGAAACCTAACACAACCCTCCTCCTTTATCCGAACTTGGGATCGGCAATGCAAGGGTGATCCCTTAAATGGGAAGAGTTGGTGGAGGTAATCTAATGTTATCAATAGCACGCTATAGCGGGCGCTATAGCGCGCTATAGTGTTTTAGCGAGTCTAAAAACGCTATAGCGGGAAACTCTTAGCGGGCGACCCGTCATGGTCACTATAGCACTGTAAGCGGACATATGAAATGATATAAAAGGAAATGAAACCCTCGTTTGTCCCCCTATCCCGCCTCTCCCTCTCACGTAACTCTCTCTCTCCCATTGGCTTCAGCTCTTCTTTGAACTCTCGCTTAAGGTAAAGGCGTAGAAGCAGGCAAGTTTCTTCCCATCTCTAAAGGTTTTAGTAGATTTGTGTGCTTTTAAGTGTGACTTACATTGTAATGCATGAGCAGTTTAGCAAAAGTAATGATACTTCCCATCTTTTCCTTTTCTTCTTCTTTGTGTGTGTGCATGTGTGTGTGTTTGTATTGGCTTCGCACAATACGGTAGGTTTTAGGTGGCATAGATTGCATATTATATATGTTTTGCAGATGAGCAAGCTTGATGCGCCAAAAGCTTGATAATGAACTTAAGCGATGAAAAGAAAAGCTTAAATGAGTTCTATGTCTTCTGATGTCCTCATATCTGACCCATGCTTGCTCGAATTCTGGTATACAATCGACAGCCTTAACTTTGCTTTCACGTGAAAGTAGCAGTTTATCTGTAGAACTGCAAAAGCTAGTGTCTAGCCGATAGGTTTTCTATCCACAAACTTGAAACTCTGAACTCATTTGAAAAATTAAACTTTGTTCACATCAACTGTTCAATAGTGATGATTGATTCTGAAGTATAAATATTTTGATAATTTGAAATTGCTAGCAAAATCTTGCATTGTTCTCCATCACTATTGCAATATGCTTCATTATGATGTACAGTAACAAGACGAGTAACAGTATTTTATGGTAGTTGGTGCTGTCGTTAACACTGTTTCATCCAACTTTTTGTTATATCTATACTTGTAACAATGAAAGTCGTGGACTTTCCAAACTATGCCGGCTTTTTATTTTTCAATTTATTGTTCGCTACATTGCTGTTGACAATGAAAAGTAGGAGACCGCCTGAAGAGACGAAAGTCAGAGAAAGAACTTTTGTTTTTCATTTCTTGAAAGTCTCTCTATCGACGTTTGTGCTGCTAACCAAAGCAGTGGACAAACTGAATCTGTAAATTGAATTTTATCTACTGCTTTTATGGAAGTATGCTAATGAAACTAAAGATTTACCTTCATTAAAACTTTTTTATTTTTTTGCTAAACCTAATTGAGTTATTCTTATTTTTTATAGTGAATATGGAATCATTATCAAGTACAATTGCTTGTTGTGGTAGTGGAAGTGGTAGTGGTAGTTGCGGCATAGGCACTAGTAATACAATTGGCATTCGGTTTTCTAATCTATCATACAACTATACACCCCTAGCTTCTAAGGATCGAGGATGGAATTGGGGTTTGACAAAATATAGGACGGATAATATGTCAGTATTTTATATATTATGTGGTTATATTTCTACCAGTGGAATAACAAGATACAAGGACCATTTAATGGGAAGAAGCGAAAATATGGCACTTGCAAGAATGCAACTGAAGAAATAAAGAAAACAATTTATGATTATGTGCACAGTACATCGAAGAAGAAGGCCGAAAAGATTTCATTTCCATATGGAGGAGAAGTTTCTAGTATGGAAGGTAACAAAGTGAGAGGTGCCCAATATTTATCATCTTCATTGTTATTTGGCTCACGACCATCGCTTTTAAAGGGACTCATGGATTCATTTGTGCATTCATCGCCAGACTCACAACGACAAGCTACATTAGAAAATCGATATAAGAAAGAAAAAAGAGAACGAGTATGCATATCCATTAGCAAGTGAAAGTATCAAAATGGAATCCCTTTTAATATTGTCAAATCCCCTAGCTTTCAAGCGATAGTTAGTGATATAGGGCAGTTTAGACCTGGAATGAAGGCTCCATCATACCATGAAGTAAGGAAAACATTCTTGAAAAAGAAAGTGGGAAGAGTAAGAGAGTTTACGAATGGATTTAGAAAGCATTGGGCTACATATGGATGTTCTATTATATCATATGGATGGATGGATAGAAAACAAAAAACACTAATAAATTTTTTAGTGCATTGTCCTCAAGGTATAGTGTACGAAGCTAAATTTATTAGAAAACACTAATAAAGATGGGACAGGCAAATGCATAAGCTATTGCATGCTGCTGCATTGTATCTGAATCCAATATTGTATTATTATTATGATGGGATAGAATCTAATGTTGAGATTAAAGGTGGTGTATTTCAATTTATAGCTATACTTGTATGAAGCAAGGAAGAACAACAACAAATCAGTCTGCAACTTATAAGTTATCGAAGTGAAGCAAGTAGTTTTGGACTAGAATTAGCTATAAGTTCGAGGAAAGCATTTGCACCAGGTAATTAATTCAAGCAACTTTGCTTTCTTAATTATTTCATTATTAAGATATCATTTAGGGTTTTTTAATATGATTAATGTATTGTTTACACATGATTTTTAACTTTTTGTAATAAGTGAATGGTGGATGACCTTTGGCTATGGATGCCCCGAATTGCAAAATTTTGTTATAGGGGTTTTAAGTCTTACTTTTAGTGCTACCCCATGTGAATGCAACTGGAGTACCTTTGAAATGGTAAGAAATTAAGAATTATACTTTTTTATTTACACTATAATTAAATGAAAGTTTTTTTTATTGAGTTAACGACTTACCTAAATTCTTTCTCTTATCTTAGATTCATACAAAGAAACGGAATAGATTATTGCATCAAAAGCTTAATGATTTAGCTTTTGTGCAATATAACGAAAAGCTAAGAACAAGGTACGAAGAGAGAAAATCTAATGGAGCAAATTTTGACCCCATCATGTTGGCATCGGATGAAGATCGCGATGAATATCCTAGTGATGATGAGTTTGTTGGTGGCGATGATTCCCTTACATGGCGAAATATCGATATAGCATCTGAAACTTCAAGAGCGGGTGTTGTTTATACAGGGTCAAGGATACGAAAGTGACAAAGAAGGCAAAGCAAAGGAAATGATAAGATGCCTACGGAAGATGATGATGATGAATTTAATTTTGAAGAAACAGATGAAGACGAAGTGGAACTAGAGCACAGATCTTTTTCTAAAAATGAGTGAACATGACCTAAACAATTAAGCGTAGTTGTAATTGAATTTTGATAGATGCAATGTATTTTTGAATTAGCTTATTTTCATTCTTTTATTGTCTTGCATATCCCATTGAATATGTAAGTTCATGCCATTCATATCCTCATGGTAGCATAATGCATAGCATGGAATGATAAGCTTCTTGTGCGCCATTAATGAATGCAGGTCCTTAGTGAGAAGTACAAGGTGACTCCACTAGTACTCGTAACTGCACGCTAGTTGGATTATAAAGGCAAGTCAAAATTTGTATTTCAATGTTATGGTCTTGAGATCTACCATGTACATGCATTTCAATGTTACATTCTTTTGTGGTTATAAGATGCTTGTTTGTGTGTTTGTGTAGGATCTTGGAATAGGTACAAGTATTGACTCCTTCTACGAGTATCTCTTGAACGTTCTTCAGAGGCCTCTAGTTTGTTACTACCTTCTAGATGAGATATATTGATGGAATATATTGAACTTCCTGGTACCCTTTTCTCCTTTTATACCTTTTTCTTTTTATAAAGTACTTAATTCTGACTTCGGTTGTATCTTTCTTATGTTTCTATGTTTCTTTAGAAGTTAGAAGTAGAATTTGTTTATTTAGTTTGATTCATATTTATGAAAGAAGTGGTGTGTTTCTTAATATTTTTTAGAAATTAGAAAACCCATTATATATATATATATATATATAATTTTTTATTCGTAAATAAAAGTGTACCGCTATATCCCCGCTACCGCTATGTCAGGGTCGAGCGCTAACAACCCGCTAACCGCTATTAATAACATAAGAGGTAATATATTATCTATAAATTTTATAACATGAGTTTAATAGGATCGTATACTAGAATGAAGGTACATCTTTTGAAATTATCAAAACATGGTATAAGAGAATGTTCGAATATGGATGAGGATTTACGAAGACAATTAATAAAAAAAGCAATGTGAGAATGAAAAGGATTTTTCTTCTTTAATAATCATGGTTAACTCCGCCTATGTAAGGGATCACCCTAGCATCGCCGGTCCCAAGCCTGGATAAAGGAGGAGGATTGTGTTAGGCTTTCGACAGCTAGCATAAAACTTCATCGGATTTTTATAACATAGATTACAAAAATTATGAGTATTGCTTTCGGGCGTTCTCGCCTAGCAACGTGCTGCATAGCCCGAATACAGTAATAAGTAAGCAAGGGTCATTACTTTTTCGCCCAAATATAGTGAGGGTTCTCCCATCATGGATGGGTGTGGGTAAAGAAGTTAGTCCCGCTACATTGTCGCCCGAATATAGTCAATAATTTTCAGAGAGGGTAACCGCATTTTGATTATAGATGGATGTAGGGGGTAACGAAGCTAGTCCTAGATAATAAGATTCGTATTGGTTCTTTAAATATCGGAACATTATCCGGTAAGCTAGTGAAAGTGGTAGATACTATGATTCGGAGAAAGATTCATATTCTATGTTTACAAGAGACAAAATGGGTTGGAGAAAAAGCAAAGGAGATAGAGGATACAGGTTTTAAATTATGGTACTCAGGTAAAGAAAAGGCTCGAAACAGAGTTGGTATTATCATAAATAAAGATTTAAAGGAAAGTGTAGTAGACATACAATGATATGGTGACCGAATAATACAATGATATGGTAACCGAATCAAGACGTTGAAATTAGTGTTAGGAGCAGAGGTTTTGAATATAGTTTATGCTTACGTACCCCAAGTAGGACTAGAAGTTATTATAAAGACATCGTTTTGGGAAGAATTAGATAAGGTAATTCAAAAGATTCCACAAAGGGAGATGATTTGTTTAGGAGGAGACTTAAATGGACATGTCGGTAAAGAGGCATTGGAATATCAGGGGATTCATGGAAACTTTCGTTTTGGGGATATAAATGAGGAAGGTAGGGAGATTTTAAATTTTGCTATGGCATTTGATCTCTTTATAGTCAATACAATCTTCAAAAAATGAGATGAACATTTAATTACTTATAAGAGTGGCTTATCACAAATACAAATTGATTACTTTATTTGTAGAAAAAAAGATAGACTGTGTTGTAAAGATTGCAAGGTAATTCCAGGAGAAAGCTTAACCACCCAACATTGACTTTTAGTTATGGATTTACAAATAAAAAAATAGACAAAGAAGAAAAGAGCGCATCGAGCAATTCGAACTAAATGGTGAAACCTCAAAAGCGAGAAAGAAGATATATTTAAATAGAAAGTCCTTCAAGGAGATATTTGGAATTATGTTGGTACACCCTGTGATATGTGGAACAATATCACTATACATATTAGGAAAGTGGCGAAAGATGTGTTAGGTGTATCTAAAGGAGGTGTACCGGCACAAAAAGAAGCTTGGTGGTGTAGTGAAGTAGTGCAAAATAAAATCAAGGCAAAGAGGGCATGTTATAAACTACATTATGCTATGAAAACTAGTGAAACTTTAGAGGCTTATAAGAAAGCAAAGAAGGAAGCGAAAAATGCCGTGAGTAAAGCAAAAACTAAAATTTGAGATGATTTATATAAAAAACTCAACTCAAAAGAGGGTGAAAGAGATATTTTAAAGATAGCTAGGGCTAGAGATAAGAAAACTAAAGATCTTAATTATGTTAGATGCATCAAAGTCGAGGATGAAAAAATTCTAGTGGCAAATGATGATATAAGAAATAGATGGAAAAACTATTTTTATAAGTTTCTTAATGAAAATAAAGATGTTACTATTAGCTTAGGAGAGTTATCGAAATCAGAAAAGTATATAAACCACAATTTCTACCGACGTATTCAAAAGAATGAGGTCAAAGAGTCTCTTAAACATATGAAGGGTGGTAAATCGGTAGGACCAGATAAAATTCCTATAGAAGTTTGGAAAATACTAGGAGACATAGGAATCACTTGGCTCATAAGACTATTTAATGAAATATGGAAAAACAAAAAGATGCCCGAGGAATGGAGAGCAAGTACACTTATACCCATATATAAGAACAAGGGAGACATTCAAAATTGTGCGAATTATCGAGGTATCAAGTTAATGAGCCATACTATGAAATTATGGGAAAGAATTATCGAACATAGGTTAACACAAGTATCAAGTACAACAGAGAACCAATTTGGATTCATGCCAGACAGATCTACTATTGAAGCGATTCACCTTTTGAGACGTCTTATGGAACATTTTAGAGCAAAAAAGAAAGACCTTCACATGATATTTATTGATCTAGAAAAAGCTTATGATAGAGTACCGAGGGAGGTTCTTTAGAGAACCTTAGAAAAAATAAGTATCCCATTGACATTCATTAACCTTATAAGAGACATGTATGATGGTGCAAAAACATGTGTGGGGACTCATGAAGGAATGACAAACTTTTTTGAAGTTAATATTGGGTTACATCAAGGATCAACTTTAAGTCCATACTTATTTATAATGGTGATTGATGAGTTAACAAAACATATTCAAGATGAAGTACCTTGGTGTATGTTATTTGCAGATGACATTGTATTAGTGGAGGAGTCTAAGGAAAAAGTTAATAGAAAATTGGAACTATGGAGAGAAACATTAGAAAGCAAAGGCCTCCGACTTAGTAGCACAAAGACAGAATATATGGAATGTAAGTTTGATCATTTGGCTACCTGAGAGGACATAGAAATTAAAATTGGCGCACATTGCATCCCCCAAAAAGAAAGTTTTAAATACCTAGGGTCAGTTTTTCAAAGTGATGGAAGAATTGATGGAGATGTTACGCATAGAATTATGGTTGGTTAAAATGGAGAGGAGCATCATGTATTCTTTGTGATAAGAAGATACCATTAAAGTTAAAAGGTAAATATTATAGAGTAGCAATTAGGCCTGCCATGTGTTATGGTTGTGAGTGTTGTGCAGTTAATCATCAACATATACAAAAGATGTTTGTGACAGAAATGAAGATGTTGAGATGGATGAGTGGTCATACAAGAAAAGATCGTATACATAATGAGGTTATTAGAAACAAATAAGGAATGGCACCAATAGAGGATAAAATGAGAGAATATCGTTTAAGATGGTTTGGACATATAGAAAGAAGGTCAAAAGAAGAACCTGTAAGAAGGTATGAAAAACTAAATTTGTAAAGTATTAAAAGAGTTAGAGGACGACCACAAAATTCTTGGAAAGAAACAATAATGATCTAGCTTATTCTGAGTGAACTGGTAACATGGCACACGATAGGGATCTGTGGAAACAAAGAATCCATGTAGCCGACCTCGTCTAGTATGGGAAAAAGCTTAGTTGTTGTTGTTGTTGTTGTTGTTTAATAATAATGGTTCATAATTTTTCAAAACTTAGAGGAACATAACCATGTAAATTACAATTAGAAAATGAAGTGACAATCTTTTTAATATAGATTTCTTGCTACATTAAAAGGAAGTAAACTTAAGAAGAAAAATCTTTCAACCTTTCTATCCATCTTCTCCCTTCCAACTATATTAAATTAAATGATTTTTCAATTGTTCATCTAAAACTTTTAAACTCACTTTATATTAACTTTCTTTTCTTTCGTGCATCTTCTACTTCCTTTTCTTTTGTGCATCTTCTTTGTATCCACCAAATAATAGAATATTTTTTCTTTTTCACTCATTTCGTTCTTCGGTTTTTAGAATATAAGAAGTTTTTATGAGAAACTAATGGTGTTTCTATTGTTTTTTATGGATGGAGTGATATTAAAGGCATCCACTCATTAATGAATAATTTCATTGCTTATTCAATTACTGGGCCAATATTTTTGAAGACTTTTGATGCATGTGGAGAAATTAAAACTGCAGGCTATTTTAAAGATTTCTTCGTAGAAGTTATTAAGAGTGTTGGACCAGATAATGTTGTACAAATAATCATTGATAATGCAACTAATTGTAACAGTGTAGGGTTAAGTTTGGAAGGTGATTATCCACACATTTTTTGGTCACCTTGTGTAGCTCAAAGTTTAAATTTAGTTATTTTTTGTATATGTAAGTCATCAAAAGATAAAGATAATCTTCATGCATATGAATTGTGTTTATGAATTGAAGATATGACAACAGATTGTATAAAGACAAGAAATTTTGTAATGAATCACTATTTAATTTTAGTCATATTCAATAGACATTCTCATTTAACGTTGTTGAAGGTTGCATAAACATGTTTTGCTTCTTTGATTGTGATGGTAAAAAGATTCAACATAATTAAGACATCTTTGGTTCAAAAGGTTATTGATCCAAGTTGGGATTTATACTGTGGCAACAAGGTTGAAGATCAAGGAAGGGCCCAAGCAATGAAGACTATTATTCTTAATGATTTATGGTGGGACAAGGTATTATATTTTCTATTATTCTTAATGATTTATGGTGGGACAAAGTATTATATTTTCTTTAATTCACAGAACCTATTTGGGAGATGTTGAGAAAAGTTGATAAAGATGAACCAATGCTTCATAAAGTTTATGAAATGTGAGATACCATGATTGAAAAAGTTGAGTCAATAATTTTTAAGTACGAGGGAAAAGAACAATATGAAACATCATCATTTTATAATCATATTCATTCTATATTAGTTTCAAAATGGGACAAAAGTAACACTTCCTTGCATTGTTCAGCACATCCTTTAAATCCAAGATATTATGGGAAGAAATGGTTGCATGAGAGCAATGGGCGTACTCCTAATTAAGATCCTGAAATAGCAAAGAATAGGCAAATGTGTTTGAGATGGATTTATCAAGATTGTGTTAAATGTAATAGGTACACAGGCCATTAGGGTTTGTGTTTGAGTTAAGACTGGCCCAGGCCACTAGGGCCTGTGGTCAGTTAACTAGTCGTTGGAGGCCAAACTGCCTCCAACGGCTAGATTGTGCTGTGATGGGCACAACAGCCAGCCTTTAAGGCTTCTCTTCCATCTATCTTGCAATGTATTCTTCTTCTATAAATACCGCTTTCACTCATCAATAAATTATGTTGTCTTCCGTAGCCTTTGTTTGTGATTTAACTTCATTGTTTGGACTATTTGTTGGCTCCTAGGATGTTCTCTATGTGTGACATCCATATTCGAATGTTTTGAGATCTTGGCGATTTGATGAATTTCAACATTAGCGATTCAACCTTCGATTATCAATAATTATTTACATGATCAAAGCCTCGTACTAAAGATTTTGAGCACATTAGGAAGCATGCCAAGATTGTGAATTTCGTGAAATCATACCGAAGTTTAGGTAAGTCTAAAATTTTTGTTTTTGTACAAAATTGAAAGTAAAAATGAATCTTTTAGATGCATTCTTAACCCAAAATACTACTAAAGTTGGGCAAGGACTATGAAAAAATATTTTTTATCAAAAGATTTTTTGGATTATATTGATGGCACAATCAAAGAACCAATTTTAGACATTGATGGTTTGGATGATGATGATGATATTGTTAAAGCACATGAAAAATATAAGCAAGATCTAAAAACTTGAGAAAAATGAATGCTAAAATAATTTAAATTATTTGTCAAAATGTACATGAAAAACTTAGAAATAGAATTAGTGTTTTTTAAAGTGCTTTTAAAACATGGGAATTTTTAAAAAAGCTTCACTCTCAAGATGATTTTGTTTTCCAAATTGATTTAATGGAAAGGATGATAATGCTTACGCAAGAGAACTTGAGTATTAGAGATTATCACAATGAGTTTTCTGAACTATTGACTCAACTTACAAGTTTTGATAAATTCGAAAAACTTCAAAAATTAGATGAGCTTCAAGAGTTTTTGGATAATCAATATTTATTTTTGTTTATGCGTGGTTTAAGAGACAAATTTTAAAATATTATATCAAACTTAATACGTAGAAAACCTATACCAAAAGGAGACTCGTTTTTGGTCGATTTTGTTATATAAGAAACAAGGTTGAAAAATATCAATGTTCAAAAAAAGCCGTTCTTGCCACCTCCAAACCAAGAGCTAACATAAAAATATGCAAGCCTCCGCATGCAAAAAAACTTCGAATAAACAAGCAAGAAACCCATTGGACAATGGCCAACCAAGAACACCATATGTCACTATTGCAAGGAAAGTGAGCATATCAAAACCACTTATCCCCTTTTTCGAAGGAAATTTGAAAATGTGAGACCTGTGGAAGATAAAGAAGGAGTCTTGCCTACCAACATCAAAGCATATATAGAATAAATATTTAAGGAAAAAGCAAGCATCTCCAGAAACGCTCTCTCCACCTCTCAAGGTATGTCTTGTTTCCTAGATTTGGGTATTTCTTTTGATATAAATCACTGTGTAAAATCCTTAAATGAATCTCATGATATCTTTGGAAAGCATGTATTTATGGTCGATGGTACAAAACTTCAAATTGAAAAAATAGGAAATTTTGAAAAAGAAAATTTTAAAATCTAAAATGTAAGTTTTATACCTAAACTCAATCTAAACTTACTTTCGGTTACTCAAATTTGTGATATTGATTATATAGTCACTTTCTCATCTAAGCATTGTGTGGTACAAGATCACCTATTGAAGAAGGTGATTGATTAAGATATAGAGAAAGTAGACTACACAAAATGGATTATTTAGTTATGTCAAATTTTGAATCTTATAATGTAGCCCAAGATGCTACCCTTTAGCATAAACGACTTGGACATTTAGATATATATAAATTGTGTAATTTTCCTTTGTTGAAAAAATTTGAGAACAAAAGTTTGATTGTAAAGAGTGTGTTCTTGAAAAAATTCATCATCTTCCTTTTGATGAAAGAAATTATGTATCAAACAAAACTTTTGAATTAATATACTCTGATGTTTGGGGTCTTGCTCCTATTGTCTCCAAGGAAGGAGTTCAATACTATGTGATATTTGTAGATAACTTTACTCGCTTTACTTTGATATATCTTTTGAAACACAAGTCTGAAGTGTTTGAAAAGTTTGTAACCATTTGTAATATGGTTAAAAATCAATTTGTCTCTACTATTAAGATTTTTAGATCTGATTCAGGAGGAGAATATATGTCAAATGAGTTTCAAAAGTTTGTCAAAACTAATGGAATTTTGCATAAAAAATTGAGCATTAAAACCTCTCAACAAAATGGCTTGGCTGAAATAAAACATAGACATCATAGAAACATGTCGAACTATGTTAATTACTAGCAATGTTCCTAAGTTTTTATGGGTAGAAGCTACACTTACTGCGATATATCTTATTAATAGAATGCCTTCATCCAAACTTTAAAATATTTCTTCCCTTCAAAAACTATATAATCTTCCTCCTTATTATGAAAGACTTAGAGTTTTTGGGTGCAGATGCTTTGTTTATACAGATAAAAATGATAAATTGTCTCCTAGGGCCATTGAATGTGTATTTCTTGGTTATAACATAGATAAAAAAAGTTATATATGTTTTCATCCCTCTAAACATGAAAATTTTCACTTTTGGTTTTTGAGACCGAAAATGAACCTTTTCGTATCTACGTCGTTTCTAAGGGCGTATCAGCTAGCTTGCTTAAGCCAGCAAAGATTTTTGAAAGTATTCTGACTTCTTTTGGTAATTGTGGGAAAGCAGGATCTTTTCGTTTAAACCTTCTTGAACCGATGCTCAAGGGTCAGTTTAAACGCTTAAAACTTTGTTTTTACAAAACTTTGCAATATCAGGGTTTGAAAATTTGATGTATGCCTGTGTGTGTGTAAGTGTGAAATGTGTGTGTAAGTGTGAAATTTAAATGACAACTCACACAACTTTCACTAAAGTAAATACCCGAATGGAAATATATACTTTAGCTTAAGAGTGGAAAGGCTCAATGTGTGTGTAAGTGTAAAATTTAAATGACAAACTTACACGACTTTCACTAAAGTAAATACTCGAATGGAAATATATACTTTAGTTTAAGAGCAGAAAGGCTCAATGTGTGTGTAAGTGTGAAATTTAAATGACAAACTCACACGACTTGAATGTAACTACCCAAATTGAATTGCAACTCACACAGCTTTCACTAAAGTAAATACCCGAATAGAAATATATACTTTAGCTTAAGAGCGTAAAGGCTCAATGTGTGTGCAATCGTGTGCAATTAAGAGCGGAAAGGCTCGAGTACACGTGGGTGTCCCTTGTGTACGATTAAGAGCGATAAGGCTCAAGTGTACGTGTGTGGCTTGTGTATCAAGCACAAATATTACATTTCGGGGGGAGACTACGCTCCATTATTACAACCCGTATAAATTGAATTTAATCTTAAACGAGTAAGGTAAAAACCGAACTTAAACACTTACACGTGATCGGCTTCTCCTCTCAAGTTGCTCGGGTCCGTCCTCCTTGGTAGCCACGAGCTAGGTCCCCCTAGGTGGGTTTAGACGTGAGAGTTTAGGCTTGGGTTTGCTTGGGGGCAGCCAAGTGTTTATGGTTTAGGATGGGTTGGGTTCGGCCAAGGTGTAGGCTAGGGTGCGGTGAGTGTGGTCCTAGCTAGGTAAGGTCTTAGGTGAGTTAGGTGGGAGGGGGGGTAGGTCACGGCAGAAGAGAGTCGGCCGGGTGGTATAGGGTGCTGCTGAGGCAGGTCGGCGGGCACTAGGGAGATGGCTGGGATATGGCATCAAGGTGGGGTATTGTGACGCAGCTGGTGAGTGGGCAGCTGGTCGGGGTATTGGCTGTGGAGAGGTGAGGTGCGGGTGATGGCAAGGGGCTCATGATGGGGCACTGGGAGTCGACAGGGTGTGGCTTCGTGTGCTGGGGTTCGGCTAGCAAGTGACAGTCGGGTGGCTGTCAGTCAATCGCTGCTGAGGTGCAGGCCGGGGCGTTGTGAGGGTGCGGCTATGATAGGTAAAGGGTATGGGTGGCAGTTGGCCGGGTGAGTGGCAGGTGGTCGGTTGAGTGGGCAGTTGGGACAGGCTGACGCGGGGCAGCAAGGTGGTGCGACAGGTGAGGGGTGCGCAGGTTGGGAGCGAGGGAAGGTGAGTGCTAGGTCTAGGTGGGTCAGTTTAGGTCGAATGGGGAGTCGCTTTGGGACAAAGAGGGTAGGTCGGTTGGGGTTTTAGTTAGGAGTTTAATGGAGTCGGTTGGTGAGGTTTCAAGGGAATAAGCTAGGTGCAGCCAGCACCTAGCTTGGTCCGGTTCGGGCTATGTTTAGTCGTGGGTTAGGTGGATAGGTTTAGGGTGAGGATGGTCCAGCTAGGGTACGGTTTGGGTTAGGTTTAGGTGGGATTTAAGGGAGTCAGTTTGGGACAAAGTCTAGGTCGGTTTAGGTGAAAATGAATTAGGTTAGGTGGGTTTAATGGAGTCGGTTAGGGGCATGTAGGCTAGTTTGGGGTTAGGTTTAGTGGCTAGGTTAGGGTTAGGTTGAGCGACCTACCTCTTGGAGCTGGTCCACCTCTTGTAGCCCATTGATCCACGCCCTTTGCATGTTGGTGCAGCCTTTTGGTTGGGTCTAGGTCCATACAAGGCTTGAACCCACCCCCTTGATCAAGCCCACATGGTTAGCCCACTTGAAAATATCAAGCCCACGATTTTTCTCTCTCTTACTTTATGCTCTCTCTCCCCCCAAGCCTCCACTTGAAGCTCACATGAACTTGCACCACCCCCTCACCTCTATTTATAGGCAAAGGGGGTGGGTCTTGGGTTTGAATCTTGGATTTGGTTTTTATTATCCAAATTCAATCCAAACACTATTTGGGTTTGGATCTAGATATTTATATCCAGATCCAATCCAAATTTTCGTTTCTTCAATCCTTCTTGGCGTTTTGAGACGGGAGGTTTTCGCGAGCCTTGGCTTCATCAGTGCTTCGTCTTCGGCTGGGTTTTCCCCAACCTTTTCGTCCAATCTCCTTCTCACCTTCTGGACTTCGTTTCGTCTGAATTTTGAAATTTCGAGCTTGGGCTTAGATTTATGATGGCTTTGCTTAGTGCATTAGCTTTGCATTTCATTCTCTAGGGCTGAAGTCTGCTTCTTGCCTGAACTCTCTTTTTGCTTTTTTATTCTGCTTTCATCAGGCCAGGCTGAATTCTGGGCTTTTGGACTTGCTTTTGAAGCTGCTTTTTTATCAGGCTCCACTAGTTTGATTTGGTTGCTTACAAAATTGGGACTTGGCCCAAGTTTAAGAAATCTATATTTCGAAAGGGTTTTTAACAAAATGCTTAAAGCTTTTGAACTCCTGGGTTTTCGAAAGCTCAAAATTGGTTTTGAAATGATTTTACAAACCAGGTGTTTGTTTTGGAAAATCATTTGATTTTGGGGTGTTTACAATCCTATCAATGATAAATTGTATGTTTCTAAGGATGTAAAATTCTTTGAAAATGATACTTACTATAAGTCTAAATCTTTAGAAAGTTCTGAATCATCTATATGTCAAGACTTCTTTGATCTAGAAGAAGATGATGATTGTGACCCTGAAGATCATAAAGATAGTCCTCTAGAGCGCGATAGTGTCCAAAATGAAACTGTTGATCCTCAACCCATCATTGAACCATTCCCATTACATTATACACGACATTATAGAGAATCTGATAACACATGTCTAGAACCTAGAATTTCAAAACCTCCTTAATGTTTTGTTTCCTATGAAACCTTTTAACCTCAGCACAAAACCTCCTTAATCAATTCTTCATGAAATCAAAGAACCTAAGTTTTATCACCAAGCTAAAGGGTTTCTCGAATGGGAAGCTGATATGAGTGATGAACTTAGAGCCCTTGACAAAGCTCAAACTTGAATCGTTGTACCTATGCCTAAAAATAAGAAGGTTATTGGATATCGATAGGTTTATAAAATTAAAACTCATAGTAACGATAATATTGAAAGATATAAGGTCAGATTGGTAGCTAAGGGATATGCTCAAGAGCATGGAATTGATTATGATGAAACTTTTGCTCCTGTTGCCATAATGACTACTATTAAAATTCTAATCACCCTTAGTGCTATTCAAAATTAGGACATATATCAACTTAATGTTAAAAATGCCTTTTTGAATGGATGTTTAACTGAAAAAGTTTATATGAATCCTCCTCCCGGGTTTATTTTTCCCTAGGATCATATTCTTAAACTATAAAAAGCATTGTATGGTTTAAAACAAGCCCCTAAGGCTTGATTTGATCGTTTTGAAAAATTTATGCATTTACATCACTTTACTTCTTGTCATACTGATACTGCATTATTTGTGAGGAAATCAGATGCAGGTATAGTAATTCTTATCTTGTATGTGGATGATATGATCATCATTGGAAGTGATAAAGCTGGTATCTTGCAAGTTAAAAGTGATCTTCACAAAGAATTTGAAATGAAAGATCTTAGTTTGCTTAGTTATTTTTTGAGAATTGAAATTGTATGAAATGATAGAGGATACTTTATATCTCAAACAAAATTTGAGAGTAAAATTATTAATAGGTCAGGTCTAACCGACGAAAAGAGGGTAGATACACCAGAGGTCCTTAAACAAAATTGAGAGAAACTAGATGATCTTACCCCATACAGACAACTTATAGAAGTGTTGACCTATCTCACTATCACCCGTCTAGACATATCACACGCCATACACAGTGCAAGTCAGTTTAAAAAAGCTCCTAATAGTGCTCACATGAGTACAGTTATTAGAATCATCAGATACATAAAGCACTCTATGGATAAGGGGTTACTTCTGACTTCTTCCTCCTCTTTTGATTTATCTGTCTATATTGATGCTGATTGGGGCGGAGATGTCAATCATAGACATTCTATGACTGATTTTTATGTTTTTCTAGGTGAATCACTCATTTTTTAGAAATTTAAGAAGCAACAGAAGGTGTCACTTTCCTCAACTAAAGTAGAATACCGAGCCATGGCTACTGCAGCTATGGACATTTCTTGGATTACAGTTGTTCTGAGCAATATGGGTGTTAATTCTCACCAACCTGCCACTATGTATTGTGACAATAAAAGTATCATGTACATTGCGTCCAACAATACCTTTCATAAATAGACGAAGCATATTCTAATGGATTGTCATTTTGTTCGTGAAGAATGCTTGCAAAAGAAGATAACTTTGTGTTATGTTACATCATAGATGCAACTAGTTGATTTCTTCACCAAATCTTTCTCGACCACTCGTTTTCAATTTTTATTAGACAAAATTTCGGTATATACCTCGTAAGTTTGAGGGGGGTGTTAAATGTAATTGGTACACGGGCCATTAGGGCCCGTGTTTGAGTTAAGACTGGCTCAAGCCACTAGGGCCTGTGGCCAGTCAACTAGCCGTTGGAGGCCAGATGCCTCCAACGGCTAGACTGTGTTGTGTTGGGCACAGCAGCCAGCCTTCAAGGCTTCTCCTCCATCTCTCTTGCAATGTATTCTTCCTCTATAAATACTGCTTTCACTCATCAATAAATTATGTTGTCTTGCATAGCCTTTGTTTGTGATTTGACTTCATTGTTTGGACTCTTGGTTGGCTCCAAGTGTGTTCTTTATGTGTGACATCCATATTCGGATGTTTTGAGATCTTTGCGATTTGACGAATTTCAACGTTGGCGATTCAACCTTCGATTATCAACAATTATTTACAGACTTATACCTACTTAGACAAGTAAATTATGAATTTGAAAAGTTTTCTTGTGCAACACTTGACTCACTAGAAGCACTAGAAGCGAGGGATTATCAAGATCCACTAGATTGGTGGGCATGTTATGGATTTGAGATGCCTCTTCTTCAAAAACTTGCTTCAAAATTATTATCTCAACCTGCTACTTCATCTTGTTGTGAAAGGAATTGGGGTACATATTCTTAAATTCACAATATCAAAAGAAACAATAGTCATGTTGAAGACATGGTTTATGTTCATTCAAATTTAAGATTCGTTTCACGATCTAATACTGAGTACAGGTAACTAATTACTAATCTTTCAAAATTGTTTTTTTCTATTAATCATGGTGATTATATTTTATCTTTTATTGTTATTTATCTATGTTGCATGGATACAGGTATGGTACCGGTACCCAGTACCGGTATAGGTATGGGGTACGCAATTTTCTAAAAAACTAAGGTACGGGTACGCCACTATTAAAAAATTATATATATATATATATATATATACACAATTATATAGAGCATTCTAGTGTTTGTGAATAATTTTATTCTAACCATGACTATGAGAATGCCATTTATATTCTTCTTCAAAGTAAGAACAATTAAACAACAAACACATACCAAATGTAGTTACAAGATTAAAAAAAAATGACATGATTATATCAGCAATTCAGCACACTTGAATAGGAAGAACAAGACTGATCATTGATCAATGATAAGCACAACTCAACAGGGAAAAAAGAACTTAGAGCACCATCTCACAAGACTGATTATATCAGCAATTCAGTAAGGAAAAAGACTTGAATAGATGCAGTTGCAAGATTGAAAAAAAACAACATGATTATATCAGCAATTCAACACACTTGAATAGGAGGAACAAGATTGATCATTGATCAACGATAAGCACAACTCAACAGGGAAAAAAGAACTTAGAGCACCTCAGCACCATCTCACACATGCAGTCTCTTCACCAACTTTCTTCTACTAGATTTCCTAACAAACATCATAAGCAATTTCACTGAAGCAACCAACTAATTTAATGGTGCTTCATAAAGCATTTTGTACTGGCATCACAGTGTGGATGTCACTAGAGGAACATTTCAAACTAATGCCCATATATGTGGCACCTTATGGAAATCAGCAGCCTTGTTTCTGAAATTGTCACCAATATCAGCCTGGTCATAGTGTCGATGATGTTTTCCTTCAGAACTTTTCAAAAGCAAGTAGCTCTTAAACATAATTTCCATGTAAAGCTTAAAAAATACAAAATAAATAAAGATGCATATCAGCATACAACAATTCACAGAATAAATTATCATGATACAATTAGTTCAAAACATCCCAAAGGATTGGGCAACACGATAAGTTCAAACAACAGTTATGCTTGCTGACTATGATCTGAAATGATGTAGACAAAGCACCTAAGCGTTGATCATGCATCGATAAATGACAACGACTGACCCCAATCCAAAACAAAGCACAACGATAGTGCCTAAAGATAATGACTGACCCCATTTAGAATGAAAAAAGGCATACTAAGTAGCACCTAAGCGTTGATAAATGACAGGGAAAAAAGGCTTACTACCGTAGTGGCAACGTGCATCGACGATTCGACATAGAGAGAATGGTAATCAGGAACCAATGAAGACAAAGCACCAAGGCGGCAAAAACCCTAAAAACAAAAACGGTATACCTGAGTGATCAGCGGTCGACGGTCGATGGTCGGCCTAAGACGAAGCCATGAAGGAGAGTGACGCAGGGCGATAGGAGGGAGGTGAGTGAGAAGGAGAGAGCTAGAGAGCAGAGGAGAAATCGGGAGGCAGAGGAAGTAGGGGGGGGGGATAAAATATTTGGATCGGTTCAAGTCCATCCACGTACCGGTACGTGGCGTACCCATTTTTGGGTATGCGTACTAGCACACGTATTAAAGTACCGGTATGCCACAATGCGTATGGGTACGTACCCATACGTGTACCCGTACCCGGTACGTACCGAATATGGGTACATAGCCCAAATGGGTGTACCCGTGCTACATAGTTATTCATTTAAATATATTGCAGTGAAGAAGCATAAAAATATTGGGATGCAAATCCAAAGGAATATCATTTAGATGACATCCAAGATTTGCATACCCTTAATATGGAACTTACTAATCTGATAGTTCCTTCATTTGATAATATTGTTGATAGTGAAGATCTATAATTTATCAGGTATAAATTCATTTCATTTATCAAACATTAAGATTTTCTTTTGGCAGAGTGGTAAATCAGTAGGACCAGATAATATTCTTATAGAAGTTTGGAAAATACTAGGAGTAATAGGAATCACTTGGTTCACAAGACTATTTAATGAAATATGGAAAAACAAAAAGATGCCCGAGGAATGGAGAGCAAGTACACTTATACCCATATATAAGAACAAGGGAGACATTCAAAATTGTGCGAATTATCGAGGTATCAAGTTAATGAGCCATACTATGAAATTGTGGGAAAGAATTATTGAACGTAGGTTAACACAAGTATCAAGTACAACAAAGAACCAATTTGGATTCATGCCAGGCAGATCTACTGTTGAAGCGATTCACATTTTGAGATGTCTTATGGAACATTTTAGAGCAAAACAGAAAGACATTCACATGATATTTATTGAACTAGAAAAAGCTTATGATAGAGTACAGAAGGAGGTTCTTTGGAGAACTTTAGAAAAAAAGAGGTATCTCATTGACATACATTAACCTTATAAGAGACATGTATGATGGTGTAAAAACATGTGTGAGGACTCATGAAGGAATGACAGACTTCTTTGAAGTTAATATTGGGTTACATCAAGGATTAACTTTAAGTCCATACTTATTTATAATAGTGATTGATAAGTTAACAAAACATATTCAAGATGAAGTACCTTGGTGTATGTTATTTGCAGATGACATTGTATTAGTGGAGGAGTCTAAGGAAAAAGTTAATAGAAAATTGGAACTATGGAGAGAAACATTAGAAAGCAAAGGCCTCCGACTTAGTAGCACAAAGACAGAATATATGGAATGTAAGTTTGATCATTTGGTTACCTGAGAGGACATAGAAATTAAAATTGGCACACATTGCATCCCCCAAAAAGAAAGTTTTAAATACCTAGGGTCAGTTTTTCAGAGTGATGGAAGAATTGATGGAGATGTTATGCATAGAATTAATATTGGTTGGTTAAAATGGAGAGGAGCATCATGTATTCTTTGTGATAAGAAGATACCATTAAAGTTAAAAGGTAAATATTATAGAGCAGCAATTAGGCCTACCATGTTTTATGGTTCTGAGTGTTGGGCAGTTAATCATCAACATGTACAAAAGATGTTTGTGACAAAAATGAAGATGTTGAGATGGATGAGTGGTCATACAAGAAAAGATCGTATACATAATGAGGTTATTAGAAACAAATAAGGAATGGCACTAATAGAGGATAAAACGAGAGAATATCGTTTAAGATGGTTTGGACATATAGAAAGAAGATCAAAAGAAGAACCTGTAAGAAGGTATGAAAAACTAAATTTGTAAAGTATTAAAAGAGCTAGAGGATGACCACAAAAGTGTTGGAAAGAAACAATAAAGAATGATCTAGCTTATTGGGAGTTAACTGCTAACAAGGCACATGATAAGGATCCATGGAAACAAAGAATCCATGTAGCCGACCCCGTCTAGTATGGGAAAAGGCTTAGTTGTTGTTGTTGTTGTTGATTTGTGTATTATGATGAAATTAGTAGTTGTTTACCGTTTATGTGTTTTGCTTTAATATAAAGTTGTATACTTACTATTGTCATATACTTATGTTAATTGATGTCTCACTTGTTCTAGTTTGAATATTATATATATAATATATGTAATATTATATACCTTAGCTGTGTCATCGTACCCAAAAATTTTAAAATTTATCGTATCCCACAAATGCACCCACGTCCGTGTCCGCACCCATACCCGTGTGACATAGATAGTGGTGACTTATCTTCCCATATCTTAACAAACCCAAGTACCCAACCTCCATTTAGGATTTAGGTTCAAAAGAAAACAACTCTTTCTCTATAATAAGAGCTCTTCTTAATAAGAGCTCTTCTGATATTAATAATGTGTTGAGATGTTGGTCGATTTCTCATCTCCTATTCTTCTACTTTCTCGTCCTTTCCTCTAATTATCATCACCTAATGTGTGTTAAGGTATCTTATTGTTATGTTCCTAATAACATTTGCATCTGGTTCTATATATATTAATTATGTATTAGTGTAAGGGTATATTAGTCTTCCAAATTATAAAACCTTATATATAGGTTTTATAAACAGATTATAATCCTAAAAGAGATTAAGAAATAAAAGTGGTGGTTGCTCCAAAGTCGTCTTCTTCAAGTGATTATCCTGCATGGTGTTGTATTAATCTTCTTTCAATAAAGAGAGTTGGAATTATAACATGGTATAAGAGTCTTTCATGTTGAAATAGTGTCTTGGTGAAAGCCCTCATGGTGAAACAGTCATAGTTGATGTTTTATATCTTAGGCACCCGTTTTGTTGGTGTCGTAGGTGATTAGGAATTGCTTTAGAGATATTGTTAGTGTTCTTGTTTGGAGGACATCACGTTGGAATAGAATAGATATTCGTTGCAGGTGCCACAAAGCCGATTTTTTGTGTTATTGCATTGCTAAGTGGTGTGACAACGTCTGATTGTTGGTGTATGATTGTTGTTTTGTTGAAGAACTTAAAGTAGAAATATGTTTTCTCTTGTTTTTGAAGAATTATATAAAGGGCGAGAATGACTGATAAGGATATAATGTTTATACTTCCTTCCCATCTTGTGAAGGCCAATTAGGAGAAAAATCATATAGTTTTCATATTACAAATGTCAAGTTAGATGATAGAAATTACCTTCAATGGATAAGGTATGTTGAGTTGACAACTCTTGCTAGAGAAAGATGAGATTATCTTACAGGTGGATAGCAACAAACGTCCTGATGAAAGTAGTCCTATCTATTTCAAATAGAGAAAAGATGAAGCATTGGTATTCTCATGATTGTTAAAATCTACGGTTCCGTTTATAGGAAGAACATTTATGTATCTAGAATCAACAGCTACTGAAGCTTATTCTAGGCGAAAGAATGTAGCTAAATAGTATGAGATTGTAGAAAAGATAAAAAGTATACACAAGGGAATCAAACCAAAAGCAAATATTATGCAGATTTGTGGTGTCTATGAGATGAATTATTGTTCTTTACAAATATTAAGTGTGCTACATACTCAAAGAATGAAATGAAGAAGCTAAAAATGTAAAGTATTTGATCTTTTATGAGGAGTCTTTGGAGACTATAAGGTATTTTAAGACTTACCCTCCTTAGATACTATTTATTCCTTGCTTCTTAGAGTGGAAAATAGTAAAGGCCTGGAGAAAGAATAGACGACAAGTATAGACAAGACTTCCTTCTTCGGGAAAAATCAAAATCAACAAAGCCGAAGAAGAGATGGATATGGTAATCGTGGATGAAAATAAAAATTGAAATGCTCTCACTATGGTAAAAATTAACGAACAAAAATACAATATTGAGATCTAATTGGTAAGTCCAATTTCATTAAGAACAAGGCATATCATACCAATACGTTAGAAAATACCGATACAGGCACCATACATGAACTACCGAAGTGCATAAGTGGAGAAAAGATAGATCGTGTTGTAAGGATTATAAAGTAATTTCAAACTTACCTATCCAAGATCAACCTGTAGTCGTGCATTTAAATGCAAGAAAATGAACAAATGGGGAAATAATATATAAATAGCTACTAAGATTAAAAAATGAAAAGAAGATATATTTAAAAAGAAATTTTTATAAAAAATGCTTATAATTATATAGGCACAATTGGTGATATGTGGAATAATATGGCAACGCATATTAAGAAAGTAGCAAAAGACACGTTAATCAAATCTAGGAGAGGTGTATATGTACAAAAATGTTGGTTTAATGACGACACACAAACTTGTGTAAGGACTCACGAAGGAATAACAGATTTCTTTGAAGTTAATGTTGGAATAAATTAAAAATCAACTTTAAGCCCTATTTATTTGCCTTGGTTATTAACAAGTTAACAAAGCCTATTTAAAATAAAATACCTTGTATGCCATTCGCAGACGATACTGTATTTGTGGATGAGTCTAAAGAAAAAGTTAATAAGGAATTCGAACTACCAAGAAAAACATTAAAAAATAAAGGCTTTTGATTTAACGTTTGAAATACCTAGTGTCATTTTTTCCTTAATAGAGGTGTCATGCAAAATTAATGCATGTTGGTTAAAATGAAAAGGTGTATCAAGTATTTTACCTGACAAGAAGATACTATTAAAGTTGAAACTTAAACTTTATAGACCAACAATGTTATATAATAAGTATTGGGAAATTAATAATCATGTGCAAAAGATGACACTGACAGAAACGAAGATGTTGAGATGGATGTGTAGTCACACAACACAAGATCATATCCATAATGAGGTTATCAAATACAAATTAGGAATGGTACCAATTGTTGAAGAATATGCTTATCTAGTGTTCTTTGTGTTAGTTTTATAATTTCTGATATTTTTATGTATTATTGTACTTGCCAGAAATACTAGGGGCATTTTGGTAATTTTCTGTATTGAGGGTATTTTGGTCATTTTTTGTTTTACAACTCCTTATATAAGGGTTGGTAGGGTGCATTAGAGTTTAAGACATTGTGTGTAAGAAAGAGAGAGAAAGAGGGGGGCGGACTCCATTTCCTTCAATCCCTCATGTTTTTCTCCTTAATACACAACTCTGAATTTCAACACCAATAGATGATAAAACGAGAAAAATTTGTTTAAAATGGTTTGAACATGTGGAAAGATGATCATAGGAATGTGAGAAAATGGATGGTGAATATGCTAAAAGAGGAAAATGAAAGACCACAAAAGTGTTAAAAGAAAAGAATAAAGAATGATCGAGCTTATGTTGAGTTAACTATTAGCATGGCAAAGGATTGAACCTTATGAAAACAAAGAATCCATATAGTTGAAGTATTAACCTTAACTTGCATGGGGAAAGGTTTAGTTGTTGTGGTACGGGTACCCATGTGCCTCCATTAAGCTCCCTCCTCCTGTATCAAGACAGATTCCCACCAAGGATATATTGCATATGGCCAACTGCATAGAAAATAGCCTCACGTTTAGTTGTGTTGATTATGTTGGCAAAATCTTGTACTTGTCATTGTGAACTGGCACCTTCTTATGATCGTGTTCATGGACCTCTGTCATTTACCTTGAAAAGTTACATATCTTGAGGTTGCCCTTTTATGTATATTACCTCTAAGGCAACCGCAGTAGGTGTTAAGGTCTCCAAGTAGACCTCTTAATAGACACAATTGAGACTCAATTTCATCCTCTACGGAACGAGTGTTATCAGGTTGTGTGGCTTATGGGTGCCCAAAACTTATGTAGAACAGTATTTAACGGCCTAAATGTACCTTGTTAAAGTGCAATCAAACTTGACTGACTCTACCGTTAATTGTAGCATAAACGCCCAAAACTTTCCATGAAGGTGTGGAGGTCCCTCTTATCCAACTTTTATCAACAAGATCGTATATGAACTCAACCATGAACAAATGCAAATAAGAACCAGAAATGGTTCGATTTGAGAAAGGAAACTCCTACACCATGAGAAGACCAAAGCTTACTTCCCTGAAGAACCCAAATGGTACATGTAAGCCAATTGTAGATCTCTTGATGCCCCTTGGACGTCTCCATGACTCTACTTATAGGGAGAACTATTAGCATGAAAAATATTTATTAATCAAATAAGAACCACTTACAAAATACCGCAGATTGGAGGCATTTCTCCAATCTGCCCAAGAACCAAAAGTCGGCCCCTTTATGCTGCCGCCCTACACTTTTCCTTAATGCCTCTAACTAAACCCTAATCACCTATTAATACCCTATCTAACTTAATTTTCTAATCTACCCCTAGTAAGTATTAACTATTTTTAAGATGATATAGGACTCAAAATGACATGAATATGTATCTACACGACCCAACTTTCATTACACGACTTTCCTTAACACTCCCCCTCAAGTTGGGTGGAAAATGTTAATGACAGCCAACTTGGATAATGTTTCCTTTAATTGTCTACTCGTAGTAACTTTAGTTAAGAAATCAGCCCTCTGTTTGATAGATTGAACAAATTTCAGCTTGAATTCTTGATTAGATATCTTCTCTCTGATGAAGTGGCAGTCAATTTCTATATATTTGGTCCTTTCATGAAAAATTAGGTTAGAAGCAATGCTGTGATACCAATTTGGGTTATCCGCAAATTAGTTTCATCTTCAAGTGTTCATTACATAAACATCCTAATTTTACGTCTGTTGAAGCAATTATTTTAACCATGTAAGTTCATAAGTTGTTCTTGCCGCCATAGTGCGATACTTAGCCTTTACTTTGGATCTAACAAGTATGTTTTGCTTCTTACTCTTCCACAAGAATTCAGTTACCTCCAACAAAGAACCTGATACATGCCTAAAAGTTGATCTTCTCATCGGACTGGGAGCCCACCTAATTAAAGCCATCCCCGAATATCTCAACAACTTGAGCATTGTCTTTGCTTTCATAAAGTAATCATTATTTTCTGGTGCACTCTTGATGTATCAGAATGCGAAACATGACATCCAATGACATTCATAAAGAAAGTATCCATTGAGAAGCACCGCACATAACAAAAGTAATGTCTAGTCTAGTTACGCATAAGATAGTCAAGTTTACTAACTAGACACATCTATATCTTCCAAGTGTCCATTGTAGTGCCTCCTAACTTGATAATAGTTTCCGAATATCAGGGTCCATTGAAGGTATCACTCGAGCTGGCGGTACCAACATACTAGTTTCCTCAAGTATGTCTAAAACATACTTTCTTAGTGTGATAGCAATGCTCGTATTCAATTGAGAGCAGACCTCCATCTCTACCAAAAATTATTTGAGAGGGGCTCAAATTTTTGTTTGAAAGTGGTTGGAATGATGTTATATTGCTTGAATTACAAATACCAAATTTCTTATCATTACTTTTGTGATGACAATGTCATCAACATAAACAACGAGAATAGATATTTTTGTCCTTTTCTTTAAGAATATTGTATGATCATTGAGACTTTTGTTGTATCCCAGACTGCACACTACTTTGCTGAACTTATCAAACCAAGCTCTTCGAGACTATTTCAACTCATATATTGCTTTATTGAGTTTACACACTCTATTAGAAGATGATAAATTTCTGATCATTCTCGGAGGTAGTTCCATGTACACTTCTTCATTTAAATCTCCCTGTAAGAAAGCATTTTTAACATCCAATTACCATAGATCCCATCCCAAGTTTGCTGCACTGAGAAGTATTCTGATTGATGTAAGTTTAGTCATGAGTGCAAATGTTTTTGTATAATCAATGCCATATAACTGACTATATCTTTTAGCAACCAATCTAACTTTATATCTCTCCACTGTTCCATCTGCCTTATATTTAATAGTAAACACCCACTTATATCCTACAATATTCCTATCACAAGGCAACTGCATGATGGTCCATATATTATTTTTTACCAGTGCATTCAATTGTTCTTCAATTGCAGCTTTCTATAAGGGGCACTTGATCGCTTCTTCAAACTTCGAAGGGATCTTATGTTTTTCAGCATTCATAATGAAGTTTTGATAACTCTGAGAAGTGTTGGCATATGAAACATAATTAGAAATTAGATATCGTGCACATGTATGCTTACCTTTGCGAACAATAATAGGAATCTCAAGGTCACTATCTACTTACACTTGAGGATCTTATTCAGGGGAAATCTCTTTAGCACATGGTTCTTCTTGAGAGTACATAATCTTTTGTTGTCTTTTCTTGTACATCAGAATCCCTTTTGATTGTTGTGTTTTCTCACTCTGATGATCAACTGTCTCATTATACTTCCCCTCACTAGGAACTAGTGGAAGGACAAAAGATGGAGTTGTAGTGGACTCCATGGGAGGAGAGTAATAAGGAGTAAGTTCAAAAAAAGTAACATCCATGGAAACATATAATTTTTTAAACAGTGGGTCATAGCATTTGTATCATTTTTAAGAGGTTGAATAGCCAAGAAAAATACACTTATCAGACTTTCATTGAGTTTATCACAATTGGAAAGATGGATATGTACAAAACAAGTACACCCAAAGATACGAGGAACTAGATGAAATGGTTTTGATGCTTTATTAAGACTATGAATAGGACTCTCCCCCTCAATGATATTGCTGGGCATTCTATTTATAAGATAAACAGCAATAAGGACAACTTCTCCCCAATAGAATTTTGGAACATTATTTTGAAGGAGAAGAGTTCTGGCTACTTCTAAAATATGACAATTCTTCCGTTCAACAATACCATTCTACTGGGGTGTATAAGAACATGTAGTCTGATGAACAATTCCATGTGCTTGTAAATAATTTTCTAACTAAGTCCCAATATATTCTCTCCTATTATCAAACCGAACAATTTTAACAGAAGCATTGAATTGAGTACAAATAAATTTATGTACAATAGGAAAAATAGAGGAAACTTCAGACTTTGTTTTCATTAAGTAAATGATTGAAAGACGAGTGCAATCATCAATGAAGGAGACAAAATACTTATGACCAAATAAAGAGCTGATTGGACTTTGACCCCATACATCAGAGTGAATAATTCAAAAGGCTGAGATCGTCGAGAATCACTTAAAGGATAAGATGCCCTTTGGTGTTTCCCAAGCTGACAAATTTCACATTCAAACTGAGATTTATTGGACTGGACTCTAAGTTAAGGAATAACATATGAAATTTTTGATATTGGGAGATGACCAAGACAATAATGCCAAAGACGAAGATCTATATCTTGAACTGGTGTTACTAAAATGCTGTAAGAGGTTGAATGCTAAGAATAATCTTCAAGAATGTATAATCTTTTCTTTAGTTTATTATATCCAAACATTTTTTCCGTCTTTAGATCCTGAAATACACAACCAGTAGGATGAAAAGTTACACAACAATCCAAGGTACGAGTTAAAGAGCTGACTGAGAGAAGATTTATCGAAAAACTGAAAATATGATATACTGATGGTAAATCTGACATACATATAGGTACACTTTCCTATCCAATCATATAAGTGAAAGAACCATCTGCTAATTTAATTGGTTCCTGATCTTTAAGAGTCTTGTAAGCTGAAAAATATGATAATTCTCCTATCATATGATCTGTAGCCCCTGAATCAATTATCTAAGTTTTAGAGTGAAAAGAACAGGAGTGGTTACCCTTTACAGTATGTGTAGCCTGAGCCACTGTAGCTTAGGTGTTGAAAACAGAGGATTTTTCAGAATCTCTATTCAAGACCTTCTATTCTTTTTATAATCTCTTGAATTCTATCGGTGCTAGGAGTTGAACTTTCTACAGAATGAACTAAGGTATTATGATTTTTATAGTAATCTGGTTTACCATGTAATTCCCAACAATGATCTCTAGTATGATGCGATTTGCCACAATGAGAGCAAACAAGTTTTTCTCTTTCATTTGAATTAAATTGACCATGGTCACGTCCATGACTCTGGTGTCCCCTTCTGCCACGAAAATGAGAATTGTCTTCTCTTACTTGAAAAGCATGTTGATCTGTACTAATAACATGATCCTTCTCAAGATTCCTATGATCTTCTTCTCTGATTAATAAGGAGTAAACAGTACCCAAAGAAGGAAGCTCTTCTCAGCCTAAGATATTCAGATTTACTTATTCAAATTCTAGATTCACACCCCACAACAAATCAAATACTTTCTTCTTTTCAATATCAGTGTTTATTTCATTATAACAAGCAGAACACTTGATATTCGTATAGTAGAGTAGTTCATCCCAAAGACCTCGGAGATCTACATAATATTCACTGATAGATTGATTGGCTTGTTTGCACTTTTTTATTCTTTCCATTATCTCATATTCTTTTGCAGCATTCTTCTTCTGGGAATAAGCCTCAACTACTGCACACCAAATCTCATGAGCAGATTCTAAAAACATAAAAGTTTTAGCAATTGATGGAATCATGGACTGTAGCAACCAAGATGATATTAATGCATCTTCTCTTTTTCAAGTAGGATAGAGAATGTCATGAGGCTTTCGAATTGGAGTATGACCCATTAAATGTGCCCATCTCCCCCTTGCTACAATCGCAAGTTCCACAGATCTTACCCATTTCATATAATTTCGATCATCTAATTTAGTCGTTGTAATCTCAAGATTTTCTGTTTTTTCTAACAAGTCAGATTGTTCGCCTGTATGAAAAAAGTTGTCAATACCTTTACCTTTGCCAGCCATTGATCAGAAAATCTGAAAAAAACTGAATCAAGTATGAAATCTGAATCTAGTACTTTGTCAAATAAGAAAATCTGAAATCAAGTCTTCTTCTATGTATAAAAAATAGAGGCTGAAATTTATATCCTTCCAATGAAGATACCCAAATATTCAGTTTTGTAACATATGTATCAGTCGCACACACTGATTTCAAAAGGAAGTCTCTTGAAAGGGGCAAGTGCATCAATATACACAAAGATGACTTTAAGCAGTGTCCCGTGATGCAAGAAGTAATCCACAATGAGCCAGCCAATTGAATCAATATCAACAATGCACTTGATTTTACCAAAAAAAAATGATTCACTATTGATTAATAGATCAATATGCTCCACCCGATTTTCCCTAATTTCACTCCTTAAATAAAAGATTCTGAAATAATTCGATGCACAAATCAAATCTCTGAAATAATCAGATTCACAATGTCTAATGTCAAGTCTTCAAGGATTTAATAGTAGATTCACGTTGATTGAAGAACCCAAAATCGAATTTCTGTCCAAGTGATTCTATAAAACACGCTTTTCACTAATTGTCTTCAATCAAATCATAAAAAAAAATGCCAAATAGGCTCTGATGCCATATTAGCATGACAAATATTTATTAATCAAATAAGAACCACTTACAAAATACCACAGATTGGAGGCATTCCTCCAATCTGCCCAAGAACTGAAAGTCGGCCTCCTTATGCTGTCGCCCTGCACTTTTCCTTAATGCCTCTAACTAAACCCTAATCACCTATTAATATCCTATCTAACTTAATTTCCTAACCTACCCCTAGTAAGTATTAACTATTTCTAAGATGACATAGGACTCAAAATGACATGAATATGTATCTACACGACCCAACTTTCATTACACGACTTTCCTTAACAAGAACACGCTCAGCTAACAAGGTTCTTTATAGCGTTGGAAACCTTGAGGATGAGCCTTGTCCTCAAGGCACTACCATCTAGTAGGGTTGGGTTGCATATTGAGGGACCGTTCCTTTGGGTTCCTCAAGATATGACTCCACTCATGGGCCTTACGCTCACTAATTCTTTAGTCCCCCATTCACTGGAGAACTCTCCCAAATAGTTGCCCCTTTGATCCCTATTTCTACGGACCCAACTCGAAAGAGTCATTTGGGCCAAAACCACGTGTTTCTAACCCACCTTGGCACCCGTCATGTCATGCAGCACCATATTCTTGTTCTTTAGTTACTTCACCATTAAACCAACAAATAGCCCATGTTTCCATAAGGTGATATTTGCAACCACGGTCCACGCCTCGAGAACTAGGTTTTTGGCATCGTGCATGCCTTGCAAATCCATGTTATGCAAGCAATGGCTCATCAAGCCTAATGCATTAATTTTGCATTGAAAATAACATACTCATGTCACGATGCATGCACCATAAATCCTGGTAATGAATTCTCTAATAATTTTTTTTTACATCAAATCCATTACCTTAACTCCTTTTTTATACATGGTAATGAATTCTCCTATAATTTTTTCCACTACCTCTAAGATCTTCCTCCACCTGATACCATTGATACCCTTATATCATTGATACCATTCACAAGTTTTAAGGTTGTGGTTAGCTGGAACTGCATCACCTGCAGTCCCCACTCCTACACCATGTTGTTGTTTTTAACACCATATGGCAACCCACTCTTATCGCCCACTATCTATCGATACATATTTTCAAAGTGGAGCGAAGAATAATATTCACATGTCTAGAATCTCCCGATTATGAAACATATGAAAAGTGGAACCAAGTTAAAAGAGGATGCTTATGAAACGATAGAGAGTAGTCGAAAGAGGATGCTCAGAGAACACTAAGCGGAACAGACAAAACACCAGGATTTCACCCGACGATAATTTCAAACAAAGGGAAATGAGAGAGAAAGAGAGAGAGTACTGACAAGGGATCTTCTCCAGAAGAGGATAAGCGACCTCTCTAAGGATCCATGAGAGGATGAGGAATAGGGCAAAGAGGCCACAGTAGGCGAGCCTTGCTGACTTCTTTGAGATGCCGAAAGCCACATGTAATGGTGAATTGTTTGTAGGCATTTTTTCTTTTAGTTAAAACCCTCTATGAGGGAAGTGCCCCAAACAAACCCATGTAAGCATGCTGGGGTCGTGCGCTCCTTTTCCGCTATCAATAGACATTACGTTTTCAAGTTGGTTTCGTGCGTCAAGTGCCAATCTCTTAAGTGATTTTCAAGCTAAGTTGGGTGAGTTGAACGGGTGCCTTTGCATGCATTGCCTTAAACGTTTCCAAGGATTTTCAAACACATTGCCTCTTTGCCTTTGCCGTTTTGAGTGAGTGAGTGTCTAAGTGCCAAGGCGTCGACAAACTTGACACTTGGGGGAGGGACTCTCACGCACCATTTTGAGAGACAGTGGCCAAACTCCAACACCAAAGTGAAATCCGCTAAGGCTTGCTTGGCCCTGAGGCCAAGCATTGGTCCCAAGAGAGCCCGTCAGCACGCCCCAGCACGCCTAGTGACGATTTACCCGTGACAAAATTGGTATCAAAGCTATTAAAGATCATGTACCTCAATGTCATTCAAGCTTAGCTACGATGGAACTGAAGTGTGCTAGTGCCCTGTCCCATCTCTAGAATGTTGCTCACTTAGAAGAAAAGTTGAAAATCGGGTGAAGAGGAATGAAGGAAGGGGGAATGCTACCGGACAGTTGCTCATAGCCAACATCTTTGTCACTTAGAGAAATCAAGGATGCCGCCATTTTCATGTTAGTTAGATGGAACACTACGGTCTAGCGGAAGCCCCGAGGCGCATGGGATGACCCCGTTGGTGGGCTATCGGTATGGGTTGCATCACCCTACCGAGTGGATAGTATCTTGTAGTCTAGTGCCACTCCTTGATGGGCGCACGATAACAAACAAGATTAGAAAGGAGGATTAGAGGATTGACAGGGTAATGTCATTTTTTCGGGTGAAGGGGGCGCACATAGAGCTGAACGACCCATTTTGAGTTAGTGGCTACTTCGGTGATGTGGAGTGCCACCATCAAGTGCCCAACTTGAAGGCAGCGATCTCCAAGTCAGGTGGAGACCCCTCATGCAGCGCCAAGTTCCAGTACATGCCGGTGGGATACGTCGCGCCCGGCCAAGAATGACAAAGGTTTGCCAATCGCCACAAGAATTGCGCTTTGCACGTGCCCAACTTGAAGGCAGGATCTCCAAGACAGGTGGAGACCCCTCATGCGGCACCAAGTTCAAGTACATGCCGGCAGGATACATCGCGAGAAGGGTTGCCAGTTTGCAAGCGCCCAACATGCAGCACCAAGGCCCTTTCATAACGGTGCCATACAACGCGCCCGGTTTCCATTGCCCACGGTGTACAGAGACGGAGCTCCTGCATGTGCCAGGGCCAGTTCATGCCGGTTAATACGTTGCGCCCGACCAAATTCAGACGGTGTCCGATGAGGCAAGACTCTCGGCACCGCGTCCCAGTTCATGTCGGCCGATACGTCGCGCCCGGCTCCATTGCAGATGGTGTTCGATGAGGCAGGGCTCTCGACACCATGTTCTAATCTAGTGGCGTTAGTTCGAGGCGGGTCTCCAACACCGCAAGGACCCATTTCAGACCGGCACGACACACTGTGTTCGATTCAAAAGATAAGTAGGTAGCCGATGGGAGGGGACTCATGTGGCTCACCAAGTTGAAGGTTCGTCAGTTGCCACAAAGACCGCGCACTTTTGTGCCAAACAAACAAATGAAGTTCCTCTCGACCCTAAGACTTTGATGGGCAGTGCCAAAGTAAAGCTTCCTCATGACAGGCGAGGAGTTCTTAGGCCGCCGTTAGTGTCCAAGTTGCCTCAATTAGATGGGGAGTCATCATGCAGATTTTGAACGTGTTAGGCATGATTTAGTAGCGAAAGAAGGGAGACGTTAAGGTTGCACATAAGGCGTCATCACGTAGCGGTTGGCGTTGTCTCAAACGTGAATCGTAGTGTCCCACGGGTTGGATGGACCGTCCGCAAGCCCAAATAGATGGGGTGCCAACAACGGGAATGAAGGATGCCTCGGTGAGCTGAAGCAAATCAAAAGGGTTGTGCCATGAGAAGTCAAGACGCCGAGGACGACAATAGCTTTGGGTGGGGGAGAATGTAACGGTGAATTGTTTGTAGGCATTTTTTTCTTTTAGTTAAAACCCTCTATGAGGGAAGTGCCCCGAATAAACCCATGTAAGCACGCTGGGGTCATGCGCTCCTTTTCCGCTATCAATAGACGTTACGTTTTCAAGACGGTTTCGTGCGTCAAGTGCCTATCTCTTAAGTGTTTTTCAAGCTAAGTGGGGCGAGTTGAACAGGTGCCTTTGCATGCATTGCCTTAAATGTTTCCAAGGATTTTCAAACATATTGCCTCTTTGCCTTTGCCATTTTGAGTGAGTGAGTCTCTGAGTGCCAAGGCGTCGGCACACTTGACACTCGGGGGAGGGACTCTCACGTGCCATTTTGGGAGATGGTGACCAAACTCCAACACCAAAGTGAAATCCGCTAAGGCTTGCTTGGCCTCGAGGTCAAGCGTCGGTCCCGGGAGAGCCCGTCAGCACGCCCCAGCGTGCTTGGCGACGGTTTACCTGTGACACACAGACGTACATAGACCGCACGTAGACGCAGCATAGCACGAAGCCAAACATGATGCAGCCCACATGATCTCCTTGATTTCCGCTCTCGCTCTCACTCACACTCTCTCTCTCTCTACCACAAAGGATCCGCATGTTCCCATGATCGTCTTGGAGACCGACTGGCCCCTGGCAGAAGCAAAACCTACCGTTCTTGGTCAACCTCAAACTTACAATCTACAAGCGACAAATTTCAAAATGAAACAGCAAGGAGCAGGAATTTATTCTCCGACACCTCTCGAGAATCGGCGGACAGAACAAAGATTACAACCAGTCGCACCTAGAAATTTAGGGCTTTAAGACGGCCACTTGTAGGTAGCGAGTTCGATCCAGGGAGGGATGTGTGCATGAGTTGGCCTCAGCCTCCCATTCTAACCAAAAGAAACATGACTCACATGTGCACACCCATTTTACTCCCTTTTTCTGCTTTCCCAAAAATACCAATACTTTACCCATATTTATTGAAATACCCCTAAAACAGAAGTCACTCCCCTTCTGCCTTTTGCTTTTGTTCATTCTTCTACTCATTGGTCACTCCATGCCTCATTCCTACCACGTATTACGATCTACAATCATTTTTAATAAAAAAATGGATCAAAATCCATCAAAAATGTTTGAAATGTGAGAAAAATAAAAAATAAAAAAATGATTTTTTAGGCCAATTTGAGAAAGCATTATCGGTTTATTGAGGCATGTTGTTGATTTGATCATATTTTTTTATTTTCTCAACTATTTTATGAGAAAAATAGGATTTTCTCTCGATTTATCGTCAATTTCCTAGCTAGAGACGTGCGTAGGGCATGTGTCACTCACGTTTAGGATTTGACATACGTGGTACGATAGATTGTCTTTTTTTCTTTAAAGATATGGTTGATAGAGTATGAATAGAAGGGCGTAATGTCATCGCTTTATCTAAAAACTCTAATGTCATGTCATACAAAAAAATGTTCCTTTAGATGATAACAAAGAGAAAGAAATTGGTCATTCATGTTATGAGGAGTATACATCAGCCTCACATAACGAAATCGATATTACAAATAGTGAGGATAAGGAATCTTTTGATATATCATAATTACTCTACAGTTTTTTAAGTCACATTGCCTATAAGATTTAGGAGGAACAAATAATTGTTAACTTTAGTATAATTTTATATTTAATATCAATACTCTTTATTCTAAATAACTATGTAAATATACATTTGTAAACAATACAAAAAGTAGTAACAATTCACACGCTACATTATCAGTAGAGCCTAACCATTGAAGAGGATGGATGAGAGGCCCAGTAATTGGGTAGGTGAATTTGTTATATGAAGTAATAGACCATACGTTGCTAATTGCTTTTATCGAGCATTTGCAACCAAACACAAATAGCTTTCGCATATCATGCACTAAGATGACTATTACACTTTACGATGTCGATGAGATACATGGTCTTCTAATAAGGAATCAACTTGTTATCTTGACATATGAGATGATAGTTGAAAGTGAGGAAGATATCTTCAGTGATATGTTGGGATGAGCATCGATGAAGTCGTATGTAAGATTAAGTTTGGGGTCATTAAGTTTGATGTACTCTTAACTATTTTTTTAAGAAGTAGAGTAGTGAAAATAAGGTTTTATGTTATTTGTTGTATCAGTTAGAGTGTATATTATATCAGGATAAGTCTAGAGATAGAGTCTAATAACACTCTTAAATCTGACGCATGATGTTTAGAGGGTTGGCAGTTATTGGGGTAAAATAACATTAGTTTATTTGTACAAACATATAAGGAAAGCATCCTATATTGAAGCACAACTTAGTGGATATCGTAAGAACGTTTATTATTCTTGCTTATAATATGTATCTTATATATAATTATTTTTTAGAATTTAACAAGATATATATTTTAATTGTAGGCATAGATTTATAAGTACTTTTCAACTTTCATAATTAGCATGCGACCAAAATGGTAAGATGGAAAACCACAAGTAAGCCAATCGATGAAAAGTGTGTATCAGATGTAATTCCCTATTAATCAACTTACTAAATACCATCAGCAATTGGATTTGATGATGAAAAAAAAAAGTAATTTGTTAATTTATAATTATGTTCTTAATCTTTTAATTGAAGATAACTTTGTATGTTATATATTCTTACTTACTATTTTGTATAGTATAGATTGGCTGACAATCATACAGTTCTTCAAAATACTTCGATTATAATACATATAAGTTGTTCAGATACTGCATATGCATCCATTGTGGAACCTTATATGTCATATCGTGTAGTTCACCAGTTTCATCATCGTCAAGGCATCTCAATTGCACCCATAATACCCTCTATTGCGAAGAGACTTTCAAAGCCTCATGTGTATAAGGTACAATATGTGTCATATGATGCTCACATTATTTTTAGCTTGAGCATTTTGGAGTCCCAACATTTTATCTTTACGAGTATGATGAGTACATGGAGTGCTATATTTAAAGGAAATATCAATTTATTTTGAAATATTTTGGTAGTTACTTGCATCATGTTTGTCCTACTCCCGCTAGACAACGTGATACATCATTTTACATGTAGATAATTGAATCATTGTATTTATATTAATAGTATGTCCATTTTTGTTTTGCTTTAACCCCCGCATACTAACTTTTCTCAGCTGAATTTCTTATATCATTGCTTTTCTACAATACGTGAGATACTTTAAACGACTTCACCACATTCATATCATGTATCACGGTCATTTCGGGTGACTCTATATTGTTGGACCGGATAGAGACATATGAGCAATATCATGAATAAATCCACTTTTTACACTTAATAACAATGATGGTAACACTGCGTGACATTTTTTGTTTAGATTGTACGTAAGATGTTATTTAATAATTTCCAAACATTATATATGTAAATGATGATTATAATAAAAGAAATTTGTTTTCTTTGATGCTCACGCTTACATACATGATTGCAATGAAATTGTGCTCTCAATCAACAAAATACATAATGTCATTTCAAATCTAAAAATCATGCAATTACATATAAAAATGGATAATAGGACCTAGTCATCGTCCTCAATATCATATATAATATCATCTCCTAGTCCTCTAATTTGTATATACAATTTGATACACTTTTAAAACAAAGCTAGCTAACTCCTAATACTTTCATCTCGATAATGTTGTCATGTTAGGAAAATATGAGGCACCGAAAAACTATTAGCCATGTGCATCACCAAAAAATATAAACAAAAAAGAAGATTATTAACTACTTCTATCTATGAAATGCCTAGATAACATAATGAAACATACATATATTATGATTACCATTAGAAAATATCATACAACAAAATGACAGTGCATTCACCATAAATCTCTCATAGCAAACTGTGAAGTATCTAAACACTAGCGAAAGAAATGTTGTTGACCCTCTCGTAGAGAGGAGTAACAATGTTACATTTTACCAAATAACGATATCTGAACTCATATTTGGCATAGACATCCAATACTTATTAGGATAGGGCCCATCTCTCATGTATAAAATACATCAAATAGCAAAATAGACACTACCATCATCAACAAAAAACCATGCTTATGTCACACCTATGTGCCACCTCTTTTAAGTACTCTATGTTAGCTTCATGCCACCACTTCTCCTTCTATCCAAAAAGTGCACAATGATTCTCTACTCATAATTTTCATCTCAAATAACATTTACTCAAGCATTTACAAAGATACCCATAAAACCATCTAGAAAGTGGTATCACTGTTTGATATATTAGTTAAAAGCCAAGCTGCCTAGAAATTTTTCTCTCAATGGTTGAGAGAGGTTAACAACTCCCTGAAAATAAATGGCTCATCTAAAGAGAGGCATCATATCTTTGACCAAGTGTATGTCCATGTCTTTCTCTGCACCAAAAATTCTTATATGCCTACTCCCAATATGAATATACAAATATTATATATTTGAAGAACAATAGACAATATGTATATGTTAAAAACCATATTTACATACATATTAGTCATACGAGTGCTATAATGAATCATCCTATTTGTCCATACTTAGACAATTATCTCCTTCAACGGGTCTAACCACTACTCTTTAACATAAGAGAGTAGATCAAACAAATTCTCCACTTCAATTCCATTACCTCTATTGTCTCCTTATGATTACTCTCATTTAATGAGTGACTGACCTTCTTTCAACTTACACTAAACACACTCCCCGTCACTTTATTCTTTATCAACTTAACAATAAATGATTTAATACTTTTGGCTGCATATGATCTACATAAAAAGTGTATCACATCTGAAAAAATTATTTGAAAGCCATTCACCAAAGTCAGATCATGATCACTACAAATAACATATACAATGCTCTTTAGAGTGCATAACTCTCTTACACATCTCAACACCTAAACATAATTCTATTCCCTTTTTGCACTTATAAAACAAAAGCTAGAGAGAAGTTCTTCAAGCTTTATGTGAACCTAATAATATTTGAATAATATTCACTAAAGTCATATCACGGTCACTTTAGATGATTAATGAAAAATTGTTTGTAGTGTATAACTCTCACACACACCTCTACACCTAAACATAATTACTTTCTAATCTACACTTATAAAAGCGAAGGCTATAGAGACATTCTTCGAGATTAATGCAAACATGATAACCTTAAGAAAATGAGTATGACATATAAGAATTTCTGGTAATCCTTGCAATTGTTGTATCACAAGTAATCCTTGCAGTTCTTGTATATTTATATTTATAAATATATGAGTTCGACAAGACATTTATATTTATAAATATATGAGTTTGACAAGAATTTCTAGTAATCCTTGCAGTTCTTGTATCAAAAAAATATGCCTTACTATAAGAAAGGTAAAGCGAAGGCTAGAGAGAAGTTCTTCGAGTTTGTATCACAAGTAATCCTTGCAGTTCTTGTATCAAAAAAATATGCCTTACTATAAGAAAGGTAAAGCGAAGGCTAGAGAGAAGTTCTTCGAGTTTGTATCACAAGTAATCCTTGCAGTTCTTGTAACATAGCACAATGAGATTTCGGGACTCTTATGTCACCTTCCCCTTTTATCCGTCTGAACTTATTTCAAGTATGGTTTTTGATAGGTCCGGTTGTCAGTTGATAGAGAGGTTAATTCAACTCCGAAATGGTTGCACATTGTTTCAACAAGATCATTTGGGTCGATTAACCCTGATTCAATTGTTGGAGGTTAGTTGGATAAATCAACCTTAGCTCATCATCATCATTGTCGTATAGTTCATTGTGGTGATCAGAGAAATATGAAGGGGCCCATTTTACTACATGGTTCATGTTCCTAACGCAACCCATCTTGATTCATTTACCTTTCCTATAGGTCAAAATGAGGGGTTTGGGTTATTTGCTAGGATCGAAGGTAAAGAAGGGCATGAAAAACCTTAAGGCCTTCTTGCAATCCGAACATTTCCATATTGAAGATTAGGTTGAGGCAGGATACCGTGATGGCATACCAAATGCAATTGGTGGGTGTATTCACCTTGGCCAGTGTTTGCTTTTGCCCCCAGAGAACCTAACTAGCGGTTGACCTATTTCTCTACCATACAGGGTGATGGTTGAACCGACTATCTGCACTCCACTAAACTCTCTCTCTAGGGAATATTAATTTCATTCATCATCATTTGGCCGTGGAATATCCTTGCAATGGTGCAACAAAGTGTTGATGGCTTCTGACATGATCAAATCAAATTGATGGTCAGAGGAAGTTCTGGTTATACAATATGGATTCCATACCACCTCTTATGCCGGCCGGTTTTGGTGGTATCACCTGGCTTGCATTGTTGCAACCAGAATGCAAAGAATTACTATTGTTGCTTGCCATCAGTAGCGAGTCCTTAAACTTGGACTGATGTTTTTTCGATCGACAAAATTGTCTCGTTCCAAGGAGACGAGTCTGAATCCAGATTAGATCTTCTACTTATAGCATCCACTGGACGGGCCAAAAAGGATGCTACCACGGAAACCCTCACTCTCGAAGTATGTGTTTTAGAGATGCGCCATGCCAGGAGATACAACTGGTTGGCATTTCAAATAACCTTTGGCCTGATCGTTCGGTAGCGCCGGATGCACATTTATAACACGAAAATGATCAATTTCATGAGTCAGGCGAACAAAGACTCCCTAAGCTTCCTTAGCAGTAGCTTGAGTTGAAGAAGAAGAAAGGTTTTGAAGCATTTCTAGAAAGTTGTCGGAGCAAAGAATATAAAAGGATTTATTTATGGATTAAAACGGAAGTAAACCAGTAAGATAAGCGACAAAACGCAAATTGAAATACAAAAGTTCGGCCGTGAGTCCCTTTGTTCGTTTTGCGCGTGGAACGTTAACTGTTCTCCCTCTGATCAAGTTCAGTTACAACACCTTGTCAATGGTAGTTTCTTCTCCCTCTTATCACGTTTAGTTTCAGGTTTAGTGATGCGTACCAATTGCGCCCTTGATCATTTACCAATCTCCTTTTGGTTCATATTAGCTGATAGTACTTACTATTTTATCGATCTGTTGTTTCCGAGCATTAACACGAACAAACAAATATACGAGTAGAACCAAATATGCAAGTGTTTGTTGTATGGTCATGGAACATGTTGCCTGAGTACCGTACAATATGAACAGCATCAATGTAAGTTTCATGGAATCCAATAGCTACTTTTGGTAGAGTGCCCAACCTTGTGAAATTTACAAAGTCAAACGGTATACCGAATGCGAGGCGTTCAAGAAAGAAAAACACCCTAGTGGTGTCATTTACTGAAATTAGGTTATCGAATTATATTTTGCTGAAAATGGTTATAGCTTTTGAGAGTGCGAGGTGCATTTTGGAGAAAACGTTATGGGTTCATTAAATTCTTAAATACGTAAGAGACAGGAGGTTTGATAGTGAGCGGATTCGAATTGGCTAAATTTCTGAAGAGGATGCATGTCGTCTATCTATGTAAGGAACATTTTTTACTAATTGACTTGGTGAAATTAAAATTATGCTTGTGTCTGCCGGATACGCACGACCCACACACTCAACTTGTGACATTCAAATTGAAGTTTGTTTCGAGTTGATCTCTAGCCAAGAGGGCTGCGGCTCCTTCTGTCATTGATTTATATTTTTTCTTTGGGTCAGCCTCATTGATTTATATTTTTTCTTTGGGTCAGCCTCATTGATTTACATGTTAAAAAAAGCAAAGATGAAGATTTGGGTCCCTAAATCTCCTATCGTATCATTGTGAGGCGACGCGGGAGAGAGAGAGAGAGAGAGCGGCGGCGACGCATAATATGCTGCCAGGGCAAGCGAGGATTTGTTGGCCCGCGCCGAATTCAGCCCTTCCGTTCCCCCCGCTTTCCCAACTCCGTCCTTCTCCGTCCTTCCCATGCAAAATCTCCGCCTCAACCCTAACCCTAACTCCTCTGAAACCAACCTCATCTTTTGCCTTTATCCCCTTAGCGCTTTGACAACGATGATGGTGCGTTCTCCTTCTTTCACCACACGGGCGTCTGGCCGGCCGAATTCCCGCTCTCCGTGACACAAAGCACCTCAAGCGCCGTCTTTTCTCCTCATGAGATGGCGCCCGCCCGCAGAAAAGGAACCGGAAACAAGGCCTCAGCTGCTGCTGCCCGCCACCAGTGGAAGCCTGGTGATCTCGTCCTTGCCAAGGTCAAGGGTTATCCCGCTTGGCCTGCTACCGTGAGTGCTTAATCTCCTCTTCCGTCCGTCCATCCGTTTTCCTCTGTGGCGGACTTGTCGGATTTCTTGAGTTCCTACTTTCTATCTCATTCATGCTTCTCAGCAGCATCGTGGTGTATTTCTCTGCTTGAGTTTTTGGTATTCTGGGGTTTCTTTTGACGGCTTTGGAGAATGTTGAGTGGGTTTTCGTGCTTGGGTTTTACGTTTTCGTTTCGCGGCTCTTGAATCATGCTTTCATACGGAAGATCAATCTTTTTCTTTAGTAAGAGGCGAAAGATTTATTTGTTCTGTGCTCGCCATACGATTGTTGAGTGGCCTAAAAAACTTATTTCTGTCCTTTCGTCTAAACAACTTATCTTTGTATGAAATCTGAATAGAAGGAAAATGGGGCTTCTTGCTTCATATGCATATGACTTCTTTTACGTTTTTAGGTTTACAAGGAATTATTGGCAGAGAGATCCTTTAATTTTCTGGACTTCCAAAAATCCCTTGACGCTAGCCCTGGAGATGGTCGCTTTACTGTTAATGTAGATCGAGCATGGAGGGGCCATTATAAGGTGATGAGATTGTTATATGCTGGTGCTCCCCGTCTCTTTGAATGTTTGCAAGTGGCAGAAGAGTAGAAAGGTTCCACCTTTTCTTGATAGGAGCTAGCACAATAGTAAATATGGGGAAGATGGGTTGTGATCGTACTCTAGCCACTTGTGTCAGAATCCATTCTGTTTCCATGCGGTTAGGAGAACGGAAATCAACGTTTACCCTGGCGCAGAATTTGTACTTTGGTTTCTGAGTCCAGATTTTCTCTTCTTTATTTGTTGTACGAGCTCAGTGCTGGTACTGTTTCCTTCTGGTTACTTGTTTTCATGAGCCACCTGAGTTAAATTTGAACACACTGGAGAATCTTGCTATATTTGTTGGGGCAGGACAAAGTGGCTCCTGCAAGTTGTTTGCTGCTCTTGCATGTCATAGGGAACCATTGGGACTTCATGGAGAATATGCTGATTTGTTTGCTCAGTTGTTATCTAGGTGGTTCTTATGTCACACAGGCAGGTGATTGCCACATTTATCCATGTTGTATTTACTTACCTAGCTATCATAATCCTTGAGAAAATTATGTTTCTAAATGATATTTATTTGATCTAAGGAAAAAAAATCGATCAGCACGGAGAAAAAGACAAGGATGACTTTCAGCATCTAGTTTTAAGTGGTGTTTAAACTTGTTCATGATTTGGTTGGATCTTATCATGGACACATTTAGTTTGGTTGTTTATTTTTGTAGCTTCTGCTTGCATGCTATTGAACTCCAGACCCCTGAAGTTTTTTAAGGAGAAAGCCTAAGAAAATTTAAGCTTCTGATGCTCTGGGAGAAGAACTTATTTTGGAGGTTTCATGGTAAACATAAGGTCATTTGCCTTCAGAGTTGGGCTCATTTGTGTTATCCCTGAAATACGATCCTTGGAGAGATAAAGTATGTCTCTCATGGGAACCCTCAGGCTATGCAAGCACAATGGGTTCCAAGACTCTTGTTTAAACCCCGTCATTTAGATTTCCATGAGGGGGTGTGGTTCACATTGGGACATGAAATCAGCTCCACTCCATGAGTGAATTCTCTCAGAGGAGCCAAGCCATGACACCCTTTGTGCTGTAGCTGACCTATAGGTGACTGGGAAATTCATCAAGTCAAGTTGTCAAACAATTCAATTCAACAGTTTTATTCACCTGGTTCTCAAGAAAGTTTTGATATGGGGATGATTTGGATCACACCAAAAACTCCACAGCCTATAAATAAAAACTGGCTATTTGTTTGTTCCTTTAAGAATCGGTCATGTTATATTCAATTTCTGATTTTTGTTGCTGAAATCAACAAGTGAGCTCATGTCTGGGCATCCGTTTTGAGCTTTTCAATTTCTACTTTTTTCCTAAATATGTTGTGTCCTTATTGTGCACCAAACATTTGAGAAGAGGACCTATGCAATTATCAGGTCATGGATGAATTGGTTATGGTTTCGTAGATGTCAGTCCCATTAAGAGTCTGACTTCAATCTCAAGCTGCTGTAGCACCTCAACCGTGTAATTTCTTTCTAAATCAGATGGTGCCTGGGTAAACGTTTTGGCGAGGAATGTCCGTAGTGTTGATGCTTGTTGTTCCTTTTCTCCAGTTGACCATATACATGTGATTGAGAGTTTGAGACTCCACACCTTCCTCATTTCTTTTAGTTGATGGACCTTCCTCTTATGTGACATGAAAGCAAACTATGAGTGAACATCACATACACTTCTAAGAGGTGGAGTGTCGACCTCGACATGGGTGCAACATCGACACCGTGTTGGTGTGGAATGGCAAAAAAAATACAATTTTTTTTTGTAACTCACGGTTTTGCCGTCTATGGTGTATTTATCCTGGAGAACCCAATCAAAGAGGGAGTAATCCGTGAAGACGATGAAATCAAAGCCTCTTAGTTGACTCGTGACTTTATCTCCCATGATGACCACCTGAGTTACCTCACCATAGTTTCCAAAATGCTCCTTCAGCTTGTCTTCTATCATCTCCCATGAAACTCCGTCGATGAACGTAGAAAAATATCTCAACGCGGACATTCTTCACTTCCTTTTGTGTGGATATTTTACGCTTCAAAATCTGGTATCGATTTTGAAGTTCGGGTTTTTTTGATAAATGGGTATGGATAGTGAATATTGATTTGTATATTATGATGAAATTAGTAGTTGTTTACAGTTTATGTGTTTTGCTTTAATATTAAGTTGTGTACTTGCTATTGTCATATACTTATGTTAATTGATGTCTCACTTGTTGTAGCTTGAATATTATATATAATATATAATATTATATATCCTAACCGTGTCGCCGCACCCAAAATTTTTGAAATTTTCCGTATCCCGCACCCGCACCCGTGTGACATAGGGTAGCATGATTGGCCAGGCTGACTTGCCCTCAAGATTGCTCTAATTTGAGCTCAGGTTTCCCGATCAAGTGCATATTTCCATATTGTAGGATGGGGCTGGGTTGAGGGAAAGCTCATTGAATTGAACCTTGTTATTTCCACTCACAGATCAACTGAGATCAGCTTTGAAGGAAGCACCATGATGATGAGATAACGGTCATCGGGTGATGTTGGGGATACCATTTTTACGGTGCTTTTGCAAAGTATTTGTAATTTTATTAATTTGATGCAAGTTGACAACAAGGAAAGCAGGAAGAGTAATGATATAGCAGTGATATGAAGTTTGATACAGAATTAACTTGAAAGCAGCATGCTAATCTAATTGAAGGAGACATAGGGCTTAAATATAATAAATAGGAATATGTAAAGTATATATTTTTATAAATATCCAAGAGCACAAAGAAAAATAAAAAGGTCAACTAAAAATGGGAACTTTCTTGAAATGGGAAGCAAACTTTATTGTAACGTGAATTGTGCTTCCACTTGCATTTTGGAAGTGTGTTTTGCTCTATTGAATAACTTTTTCTTGGAAATTCACTTCTTAGTTTGATGCTTCGTTACCTCCTGTTTGGTGGCACACCAACTCTTAGTAATGAGAGCAACATCTGTGGGATGTTTGGGTTTTAGCTGCAGTTGCGAGTAGTGTCATCTTTCCAGTTATTTTAATCATTAATGATTATGATGGTGATGAGAGAGAGCTGACTCATAAATATATGTATTATCTGTATCGGACTCTCGTTTACCTATATTTACTATAAGGTAATCAAGATATTGCACTGGTCTACTTTAAAATTTACAAAATTATAAATCACATGTTTCAACATTTTTCCAATAAATTATCATATATTTTCACTTAAAAACACTTTAAAATTTTTGTTGTTATATGCTATTTGATTTTCTTAGAAGTGCAAGAGAAAATCTTTAAGAAATTAATTCAAACAATTCTTTTTGTTGGCATATGTATACATGATCAAATGTATACTTTGGTCCTTGACTCTAACATTTCAGTTAAAAAGGATGTTGCCATGAAAAATTCAAGCTAGCATGCTATGCTTCTAGATGATGTGATGTTTCTATTTTCTTGATCTATAAAAGCTTTTCACTAAATCTTAAAATTTCACGCATCAAGGAAAGTCGGTTATGGGGAAAGGGTCTTATTTGCAAACCTGCTTGTCTGGATGCTGTTGGCTTTGGTGTTAGATTTGGGACAAATAATTGTTGCTATATTGTCTCTATTAGGCTAGAGTTTGAACTACATGTTTTAGATTTCCGTTTAGGTTATGTTGGTAGCCTTTGAACAATTGTTTCATACTTTGACATGGTTTATTTTATGTGATACATGAAAATGGTTACCAGTATGCGATTCTTTAACTGTTCATGGTGCTCTTTCTTGGATTCTATATGCGTTTATTCAATCATATCTTGGCTTAGTTCTTTTTTGGTGCTTCATGCATGGTATCCTGATTGAATTGCAGGTAAGCGAACCACAAAAGTGGGGCTACTCTCATGATCGGAGAAAAGTGCTAGTCTACTTCTTTGGTACATACCAAATGTAAGTTTCTAGTTATATTTCTTTGAATTTGCTTTTGCGAGAAATGTCTCTGATTTTATAAGGGTTGATTGATGAAGTTTATTGTGATGTAAGTTGCAAAAGAATGAACTTCAAGAGAATGTTCGCAGAGCTTAACAAACATGCCAATTTCAATTCATCGTGCCATTCACCGATACTTATTACATGCTCTGTGTTATGGTGAGCACCTTGTTGAATGAGTTTATTGGATGGTGAAATTTTATTGCTGTTGGTTCTTGTCTTGATGTTTGTCCTTGCTGCTGGCTTATTCAGACAGCATCTTTTCTCTTCTTTCCTCCTGATATGGGGACTAGGGGAACCCCAACAAAATCTAACCTACAGAGGCTTACATGCTTGAGATCACGAAAGACATGGAAAGTCATTTCTCTTTCCCAAAACAAACTCTTGTGCATGAAGCCTTATGGTTGCATAGTTTGATTCTTCAAGTCAATTCTTTGGGAATGCAACTCCTCCAGTGATTTCTTACAATGTGATAGTTCATATAAGTTGGAGCAGCCCTTTTAGTTATACTAGATGCTTGGTGATTCTGTCCTGTTTTACATTCTGTCCGTACATCATTATAAGCATTTAACAAGATGCCATTAATATTTGCCGAAAAACATAGTTCCCCAGTATTAGCAGATACACAAATGACATTGCCGAGATGTACAATTACACCAAAATA